>NW_020872210.1:35000-49917 GCF_003789085.1 Penaeus vannamei
GACGATGGATCCGACGCCCTTTCGCCTTGCACGCGACCCTCCGGCCTTTCGCAACGCCGAGCAACCGCTTGGAGCCGCATCGCCTCACTCACACTCCAGGGAATTAGTTTAAAAAAGCCTTGGACGCCGAAAGAGTGGAGCTGCGCCGAGAGCCCGTGACATGGGTGCTGGAGGAAAAGCGTGCGCTTGTGGGGGATATTGGGAGGTGGTGCGGGGGGGAAGAAGGGGGGGAGAGGGGGGAGAGTAGCAGGAAGGAGAGTGGGAAAATGAAAGGGTGTGGGGTGAGGGTGGAGCAGGTGCGGGGAGAGAGCAGGGAGAGAATGAGGGGAAAATGAAAGGTGTGGGGGAGAGAACCTGGAGTGGTGCCGGGGGAAAGGGGGAAGGAAGAGAGGGAGAGAGCAGGGAAAGGAAGAGGGGAAAATGAAAGGTGTTGGGGAGGGATTGGAGCTGGTGCAGGGGGGAAGGGGAGGAGAGAGGAAAGAGCAGGAAAGAAGAGGGGAAAGGAAAGGTGTGGGGGAGAGATTGGAGGTGGTGCGGGGAAAAATGTGGAGATTGGGAAAGATGTGCAGGGGAGAAATAGAAGTGAAGGGGAGAAAGGGTAGATGGTGTGGGGGAAAGCGTAAGTGATGCGGGAAAGAGAGAGGAGGGGGGCGGGGAAAAGGAGGAGTTGGTGGGAACGAGAGAGGGAAGAGTGGGGGGGAAAGGGGAAGGGTGTAGGGGAGACAGAGAAAGCTACGGGGGAAAAGGGAGGGAGTGAAGAGAATGAATGAATACTCAGTAAAGAGAAAAGGAACGTGAGAGAAACAAGAGAAAGAAAGATAAGGGAAAATAGAGGCATGAGGTGAAAAGAGAGAGAGTGCTGGGGAAAAGTGGGCGGTGCGTAGGGAAGGGAAGTGAAGGGTGCAGGGAGAAAGAGGTGGGCGTGAGCGTAGGTGGGGAGGAGCGAACGGGGAGAGGTGTCTACTATCGCTTTATCGTTTATTTTGCTGTCTGTCTATCTGTCTGTATGTCTGTCTGTTTGTACATTCTCTTCCATCTGTTCATCTATATAGCAAAGAAAAAAAGAAAAGGAAGAAGATATAGAATAATATTATATATATATATATATAATATATATATATATATATATATATATATATATATATATATATATATATATATATATATATTATATATATATATATATAGATAGATATAGATAGAAGACAGAGAGAGAGAGAGAGAGAGAGAGAGAGAGACCAGACAGACAGAGACAGAGAGACAGAGAAGACAGAGACAGAGAGAGAGAGAGAGAGAGAAAAAAAAAAACAGAGTGATAAAAGATAAATATATTGAAGTTGAACCCCAAGAGAAACATAATTCAGAGACAGAACACAAGAAACATTAACCATGAAATACACAGACAAACAAGTCAAGGAACAGATCTAACAACTACGTCCCTTCCAAAAATATGTCACAAGATGCCACAGTTTTTAGAACAAGATAGACACAAATTACGAGCAAAACAAAGACACATTAACCACATACAAACAGACAAACAGGCAGATAACAACCTTGCCTCCGTGCCTTCTAAAAAACTATATACATCACAAGCTCCCAGTGTCTATAAATAACCGGACAAATAAATCTCGCTCGTTACAATAACAACAACAACAAAATCTTTATTTCCTGATCCATCACGTAAACCTCTTTCATTGAACGTCAAGAGAGTTTGTTTTGCGATTAACCGAACGTTTCAAGGCTTCACTTTCTTTTTTTTCTCGTTCATTCATAAGGTTTCGGACACGTTCTCTTGATATTGTATGTCTCGCTTATTCTTTTTGGTTTGTTTGTTTTTAGTTATTTATAGTTTGGTGTTTTCTTTGTTCCTCTTGTGTAATATTTTTACTTTTCTGTTTGTTGTGTTATTTTGGGATTTTTTTTGTGTGTGTGTGTGAGTGTGCTGTGTGTGTGTGTGTGTGTGGGTTTGCGTAGGGATAGTGTTGTTTTTAAGTTTAAGTATATATGTAGATTTCTCTCTCTCTCTTTCTCTCTCTCTCTCTCTCTCTCTCTCTCTCTCTCTCTCTCTCTCTCTCTCTCTCTCTCTCTCTCTCGTCTCTCTCTCTCTCCTCTCTCTCTCTCTCTCGTCTCTCTCTCTCTCTCTCTCTCTATCTCCTCCCTCTCTCTCACTATCTGTCCCTGTCCTTCTCCTCTCTCTCTCTCTCTCTCTCTCTGCTCTCTTCCTCTCTACCTCTCTCTCGCTCTCTCTTCCTTCTCTTCCTCCTCTCCTCTCTCCTCTCTCCTCTGCTTCTGTCTCGTCCTCTTTCTCCTCCCCTCTTCTCTCTCTCTCTCCTCGCTCTCTCTCTCTCCCTCTCTCTTTCTCTCTCTCTCTCTCGTTCATCGTCCCTCTCTCCTTCTCATCTCATTCTCTCCCCCTGTTTCCTCTCCCTCTTCTTTTCTCCTCATCTCACGTCTGACAATTACACAAACACAAACACACCCTTTCTTTCTTTAACACCAAACAAGGGGGTGAAATATAGAATATAAAAAGGCATCATAAATAGATTAATGTGATGAAACAGAGGGTATAATGGAAGAGACTAAACAGGATATAATCGGTTACAGAAAACGCACGATAGCGATGTTGTGCGCGCTTTTGCAAATTGCAGAAAATCATTTTGCAACATGTCCTTGAATACCTTTTGTCCTTTATGAATGCATTTTATTTCTTATTTTTTTTTTTTTTTTTTTCTTCTCTCCTCTCTCCGTCTCTTTTCTCTTCTTCTCATTCTCTCTTTCTTCTCTTTCATTCCCGTGGACTCGTTTCTCTATCTATTCTTTATTTTCTCAAATCATCTTTTCTCTATTTTCTTATACTCTCCTCTTTCTATATATATTTTTTCTCTATTTACTCTCTCCCTTCTTTTCTTCTTCTTCCTCTTCTATCCCCTCTTCACCCCACACCCACCCCTCTCCCTCTCTCCACCCCTCCTACCTGCCTCATGGCCGTCGCCCTTAATCCTCCCTCCGTTCTTCACCCTCACCCCTCCACACTTCTCCAACCTTCCCCTCCCCCTTCTCTCGCGCACACAGAACGCTTTTTCCAACCTCTCCTCGCCCCCTCTCCCTCACTCTCCTTCCCCTGCCCCACCCTTCCTCCTCCCTCCTCCTCTCCCTCTCCTTCTACCCCTTCCTTCTACCTTTTTCTTTCCCCTCTTCCTCTCTCTTCTTTCTTCTCCCTCTTCTCTCCTTCTTATCCCTCTTCTCTCTCCCTCCTCCATTCCCTATCCTCTCCTCCTCCATCTCCCTTTCCCCCTCTTCCAGCTCCTTCCTCGTCTCTCCCTCCTCCATATCCCTTCTTCCCCTCCTCTCCCTCGCCCTTCCCACCTCCCCCTCCTTACTCCCTTCTTTCTCCTCCTCCTCCTCCCTTCCCTCCTCCTCCCTCCTTCCTTTCCTCCTCCATCTCCTTCCCTCCTCCCATCTTCCCTTCTTTCCCTCCTCCTCCCTCTTTCCCTCTTCTCCCTTCCCTTTCCTCCTCTCCTCCTCCCTTCCTCCTCCTCCCTAATCCCTTCCCTCCTCTCCATCTCCCCTTCTTTCCCTCCTCCTCCCTCTTCCTTCCTCCTCCCTTCCCTCCTCCTTCCTCCTCCCTCCTCCCTTTCCCCTCCTCACCTTCCTCCCCTCCGTCCTCCCTCTCCGCCCCCTCCCCTCCCTCCTCCCTTCCCTCCTCCTCCCCTCCCCCCCCTCCTCCTGATCCCCGGAGAGGTTAACATGCTCCTCTTTCCTCGCCTGACCTGGGATTAAGGGGCCTCTTCATGTCGCTTTTTATATTTTTATTCATTATCTGAACGACATTTTATCTTTTTCACTTATTATTTACTATTTCTACTTTATATTCGTATTTATTATTTGTTTTCCCTCCTTTCTTTATTTATTTTATTTCTTTTTCCCTTTTCATTTCCTTTATTTATTTATCTGTTTTCTACTTATTCCCTATTATTTATTTTTTCCACTATCCCCTATTATTTATCTATTTTCCACTTTATTCCCTTATTCATTTCTCTATTTTCCACTTTATTCCCTTATTCACTCATATATTTTCCACTTCTATTATTCCTATTTATTTATATATTTTTCCACTTGACTAATTCACTTATCTATTCATCTATTTCCCACTTCTTATCCACTTATTATTCATTTATTTTCCACTTATCTTATTCACTTATTATTATTATTTTCCCTCTTTGATTTTTGGTTTCCTTCGATATCTTTAATGTATCTTTTAAATTTTTTTTTTTTTTTTTATTCATGTTTATCTTTGTTTTCTTTTGTTTGTTTTGTGGTTCAGTTTTATCGCTTATTTCTTCTTTCTCTTTCTTTTCTTTTTTTTTCCTTTCCACATCTATATCCTTTCTTGACTTCCTTCATCTGTATATTATCTATTTTTTCTTTATCAACTACATCTGTTTAATCTATTATCCGGTTTTATCTACTTATTCCGCTCCTCTCCTTTTTCCTTCCTTCACCCTCTTTGTCTCTTCTTTCTCTCTCTCTCTCTTTTCTCTTTCCATCTATCTATCTATCCGTTTCTCTTTCCTATGCTTTATGCTCTCTCTGTGTCTCGCTTTGCCTTTGTTATTTAACTATCTCTCTCTCCTCTCCTCTCCCTCTCTCTCTGTTCTCCTCTCCTTTATCTCCTGGCTCCCCTTCTCTTTCTCCCTGTCTCTGTCTCCCTCTCCCTTCTTCCTCTCTCCCTTTCTCCCTTTCCCTTCTCCCTGTCCTCCCCCTCTCTCCTCCCTGCCCCCTTTCTCCCCTGCCTCCCTTCTCCCCCCCTCTCCTCCCTGCCCCTTCCACCCCCCTCTTCTCCCTGCCCCTCTCTCCCCTGCCCCCTTTCTCCTCCCTCCCCTCTCTCCCCCCAGCCCCCTCTCTCCCCCCTGCCCCCCCTCTCCCCCTTCTCCCCCTGCCTCCTCTCCCTCTCACCCTCCTCCTCCTCCAGTGTATTCAGCCCGTTTTCCCTCCCTGGCCTTTAATCCCGCAGATCGAATTCCTCGCTCGGGTTTCAGTCTTCCGTCCTCGCCTTCGTCTGCCTCTTTTGGTTATTGTTGTTTGGCGTTGTTTGTCGGGTTGTTTCGTTGGTTTGTTTGTTTGTAGGATTTCTTTTAATGTTTTGTCTTTTATTTTTATTTTTTTTTTTGCTTTGTTTGTTTTGTTTGAGGGGTTTTTTTGTGTGTCGTTTATTTATTTATTTATCTATTTTTTTGCTTTGTTTGTTTTTTTTGTAGGGGTGTTTTAATGTTCTGTTTGTTTGTTTCCTCTTTTTACTCTGTTATTTACCTGTCTATCTATCCATCATCCTCTCTCTCTCTTTCTCCATCTCTTTGTCTACCTCCTTCCAATCTCCCCACTGCTTCTCTTGTTCTATATCTATCTTTCTCTCTTCTTCTGTCTCTATCCTGACTTTCTCATCCCCCCTCTCTCGATTCCCCTATCTACTTTTGCCTCTCTCTCTCCTTCTCTCTCTCTCTCTCTCTCTCTCTCTCTCTCTCTCTATCTATCTATCTCTCCTCTCCTCTCCTCTCCTTTCCCTCCCTCTCCCTTCCCTCTCCCTCCCTCTCCCTCCCTATCCTCCCTCTCTCTCCCCTCCCTCTCCCTTACCCTCCCTCCCTCCCTCCCTATCCCTCCCTCTCTCTCCCCCTCCCTCCCTATCCCCTCCCTCTCTCTCCCTCTCTCCTCCATCTCTCCCACCACCTTCCCCTCCTTCCTTTTTCATTATCCTCTCCTTCCCTTTCCCCTTTCACCCTCCCTCAGAGAAATGTCGAGAGCGAAAGATTTGCAAGTCGCGGGCGGGCGGGCGGGGGTGGGGTGGGTGGTGGGGTGGGGGGTGGGGAGGCCACCGCTGACGCCCACAACAAAGGCGTCTGTGGTGGTAGAAGGAGATCAGGCGATGGGCGCAGTTAGGTCACGTGTGATGATTAGGGATTAGGGCGAAGGGAGGGCGAGGATGAGGATGATGATGATGGTAGTAGTATGATAATAACGATTATAATGATAATAGTAATGATGATGATAATTTCGATGGTATTAATAATGAATAATGGTAATGATAATAATAATAGCAATAAGTATAATAATCACATATTGAAAATGATGACAATGGTAGTAATAATATAACATTAATAATGTAATAATAATAATAATAATAATAATAATAATAATAATAATAAATGATAATAATAATAATAAAATAATGATAACAACAACACAACAACAATAATAATAATAGTAATAATAGATAATAATAATAAATTAATAATGATAATAATAAATAATATAATAATAATAATAATAATAATAATAATAATAATCATGATAATGGAAATTAAATTGATAAGGATTATAGGAACAATGCTAATACTAACGTTATCGATGTTGTAGTCTAAATAGAGGAAAAGAATATTTAATACCTATCTATATGGATATACTTCTGTCGCTTTATTTGTGTATCTGACCATTTAGCTCTAACTAACTCCGCTCTAAGTATAATATATATATATTTCTATCAGTTTATCTCTCTTCCTCTCTCTCTCTCTGATATATATGTTATATATATATATATATAATATATTATTATATATAATAAGTAGATATATATATATATATATATATATATATATATATATATATATATTAGACAGATAGGTGTATTAATAGATTGATAGTTAGATAGATAGCAATATAGTGAATAAATGCATGGATAGATATATGATAAATATATAGCTAAACAGACAGATAGACAGGCAGGACAACTATAACGATAGATTTTTGTATTGCTCTGCCCTTAACAACGCCTTTATTATGAAAGACTTGATCGTCGATTGATCCAGGAAGCACAGGGAGGCAAACATGTTCCTGTCGTGTTGTGATCTGGCGTCTGAAGAGGAAGGCTTAATAACCCTTCAGTTGTTGCGCTCTAAGCAAACTTGGTTAATAAAAACAGCAATAACGAAACAGGAATAGGAGTAATAGCAATATCATGAGTGGATGATGAAAGGGATGACGTATATGTAAACAAGGATGATTACAAGAAAAGTTAATCTTAAGAATGACAAGGACAACACGTTTGTAAATGAGAGCATAGCAACAACAAAAACAAAAAACAGCAAAAGAAAACAAATGTACATAGAAATTTATAAACAACAACAAACATATGTAAATAATAATAAAAATTCATTCGCATACAATAACAACACAACACATACCCAAACAACACACACACACACGTAAACAACAAAACAGTCAAATACGCAACAACACGCCATACGCAAACAACACACACACACACACACACGTAAAACAACAACAACAGTACACATACACAAACAACAACACATACCAATGTAAAAATAACATGTAAAACCATACAAACAACACATCCGTAAACAACACCCCCAACACCGCGTACGTAAGCAAGGCACTCAGCGCAGCACGGCGAGGGCGTTCCGGGGGCGCCCACCTTCGCTGAAATATTATCCTCGGGCAGTAAATTCTCAAGGGTGTAATATATCTAATCCTCGGTCCTTTGATCCTACATAATGCCACGGAATCTCGGAGGATCAGCGAGGAGAGCGATCCTCCCATTGAAATTTTGATTCACTCGCGAGGTGGAGGGGGTGGGGCGGGGTGCGCAGGTGGAGGGGGGGGGGCGGAGGGGGGGGGCGCAGTGAAGGGGGGGGGGGCGGGGGGCAGGTTGGAGGGGTGGGCGGGGCGCAGGTGGAGGGTAGGAGGCAGGAGAGGGGTGGGCTGGGCGCAGGTGCGGGGGGGAGGGGGGGAGCTGGTGGAGGGGGGGGGTGCAGGTGGAGGCGGGGGGCGGGGCGCAGGTGGAGGGGTGGGGCAGGGGGGCCAGGTGGAGGGGGCGTGGGCGGGGTGCAGGTGGGGGGGGTGGAGCGGGGGTGGGGGGGCTTTGGTACTTTAATGTGGAACATGATAGCTAATAGTTTTGCATAAGACGTGGAAGGGTTTCTGAAGCAGGATGTGTGTGTGTGGTGCATGTATGTATGTATGCATGTTTAGTATATGTTTGTATGCATTTGGTGCAATGTGTGTCTGGGGTGCGCACACATAAGTGTACATAGAAAACAGGGGAACAAAGATAACGTCCAAAACATTTTAAAAAAAGTAAATAAGAATCAAAAGAACTAAGGAACAGATTCTTAAGAATGAAATACAATATGAAAAATAACAAAAAGCCTATAAGGGCGACATCAAGAGTCATTCAGCTGCCGTCAAGTTAGACAAGTTACCGCGGGCCAACCCAAGTTAGGCTGGGTGACCGAAGTACAGCTCGCTCTCAGTAAAAATTTCCTCAGAGTTAAGTAAACACTGTAACTAGTTAAATCGAAGTCATCAAGGGAAAATAGGAGAGAAAATGGTGATGGCAATGAAAACAAAGTAATAATGACAATAACTATAGTAATAGGAGGTAATAATGATGATATTAACGATTGTGACAATGTAATGATCACAATGACAATGATGATGTTGTAAAAAGATATGAAGATAAGGATAATGCTAATAATAACGCATGCATACACACATATATATATTCACATGTATGTGCGTTTCCGTTAAAAAAAAAAGAAGCTTCATTGGAGAACGAACATTTGATAGGTCTGAGTTCTGGGACTTTTGGCTCTGCACGAATTCGCTAATGGTATTTGTTGATTGGTTCCCCTATTTCCATAAATATGTACGCAGTTACGTTCGCATTCGTGCAGCATTCATGCACATGCAAATTTGCTGTATAACTCCCGTGTCTAGAAATGTATACAATCCATGGAATCCTGCGCAGTACGTGATTACACTTGGTATATGTGCAATATTAAAAATTCATCGGTATAGGTATTTCAGTCCATATGAATATAAAGTACTTATAAAATCAAGCCTTCCACTCGACACTCGCATGAGAAATAAGCGAAAAATGGGCGTGGGAAATTCTCGGTGCCATGATGAGAGCAAGAGGGAAATAAAATGCAGATGGTATTGGTAATGAATGAGGGAGATGCATGAGAGAGTGAGAGAGGGAGGAGGAGAGACAGGGTGGAGGTTTGAGAGAGAGAAAAAGAAAGACAAAAAGATAGGAACAGAGGGTCAAGAGAGAGAAGATCAGGAGGAGAGAGATATATATATGTATATACATAAATACAACACTGATGTTTACGTATATATAGATGATAGCAACATTATATCAGCGCGGAATTTATATATACATGAACATATGTACATATTCTCTCTTTCTGGTCTCTCTTCTCTCTATGATATTCTCTCCTCTCCTCTCTCTCTCTCTCTCTCTCTCTCTCTCTCTCTCTCTCTCTCTCTCTCTCTCTCTCTCTCTCTCTCTCTCTCTCTCTCTCTAATATATTGATATATATAATATATAATATATATATATATAATATATATATATATAATATATTAGTATTATATATATATATATGTGTATATATTATATGTTATATACACATACATACATATATAGGGTATAGATGTGTGGTTGTGTGTGTGTGTGTGTATGCATATCACCGCGATTATAGAATTACAGTCATCTCAAAATAACACCCCCGCTCCATTACATTTCCTCGCCACCTCCTCCCTCCTCAGCCTATCATTATAGATCCAGAGTAAATTATGCATAAAAAGGGTGTGTTTGAAAAGCGTTTCCCTCTCGCTCTCGGTCCTCAATCCCTTTCCGTCCCTCCTCCTTCCCCTCTCCTCCCTCTCGCCCCTCTCCCCCCGACATTTCCTTTGCCTCTCCTCCCCCGTTCTGCTATCTCTCCCTCTCCTTCTTCTATCTCTCTCCCTCTTTCTCCCTCATCCCCACTTCAACATTCGCTTCCTTTCTCCCTTCCTTCCTTCCTCCCCCCTCCCACTTCTCCCCTCTCCTCCCTTTCTTTCTCCTCCTCCTTGCTCCTCACTCCCTTTCTATTCCTGCTCATTCCCTCTTCTATCCTTCCCTCCTCCGCCTGCCCTCACTCCCTCTTCTATCCCTCTCCCTCTTCATCCCTCCCTCCCTCCCTGTCTCCTTCCCCCTCCCATCCACTATTATCTCTTCCATTCTCTTTCTTCGCCCCCCCCGCTCCCCCTGGATCCATCAAGGTAATCTCGGGATTAATCCATCCTTCTTCCCCCTTCTCAGCCCCTGGGATTTATTCTATCCACGCGAAGGGGAGGAGAAGGAAGGAGAGAAGGAGGAAGGGGTGGAGAAGGAAGGGAAGGAGGAGGAAGGGGAGAAGGAGGAAGGGGAGGAGGAGAGGAAGAGGGAAGGGGATAGGAATGGGAAAAGGGAGGGAGAGTGAAGGGGATAGAAGGAGAGCGAATGGGAAAGAAGGATAAACGGAAGGGAAGAGGAAAAGGGACAGGGAAGAGAAGAGGGAGTGGAGAGGGAAAGGGAGAGGGAATGAAAATATAAAGGGAGAAGGAGAAGGAAAAGTCTAATAGCGGGGGGAAAGGAGAGGGAAAATAAGAGAGAAGAAGATAAAGGGAGAAGGAGAAGGAAAGGGTAAATGGAGAGGGAAAAGGAGAGGGTAAAGGGGTTTTGTAGCTAGGAAGAGAGTGGACGGATGATTGCAAAAGTGAACACGAGGAAGAAGAGAGAAAGGAAAGAAGGAAGAAAGATGGGTAGAGAGAAGAGCGATGAAGGAGGGGGAAAGAAGACAGAAACGAGTGGAAGAAGGTGAGGGAGTGATAAAAGATAAAAGAATGGAGAGGGAAATACAGAAAAAAAACTGAAGGGAGAGGAGATAAAAGAAAATTGGTAAAAGCTGAGGAAATTTGACAAAATGAAAAGAAAATAGAAAGACAGAAGGAATGTGGAGCAGAGAAAGATGGAAGAAGAACAACAAATTGAAATAAAAAACAAGTAACTGGTAGATTTAGTCACGTAAAAAGCAGAATAGTGTAAACATGACACACATGAGACCAAGAATTGTAACAAATGTGAAGCAATGGTGACTAACGAATTCTATACGAGAGACAAGCATCACGAAAGAGGCAAATATAATAAAAAAGAATTCAGCGAATTAATAAATAACACAAACAACGAACAAAATGAGAAAGAGACGTAAGAAAAACAAAAGCATGAAAATAGGCACTAAGCTATCAGTGGGAAAGGCGGGGTGGGGGTGGGGTGGGTGGGGAGGGGTGTGTTGTGTGGGGGGGGGAGGTCGACACACTGGCGCTGAGGTGGTACTTTTTCCCTTCAACGTTTCTACACGACATTCTTTCTAATAATGGATGTGTGTGTATGGGTTTATGTGCGTGTGTGTGTGTGTGTGTGTGTTGTGTGTGTGTGTGTGTGTGTGTGTGTGTGTGTGCATGTGTATGTATGTGTGTGTGGTGTATGATTTGTTTTTTGTGTGTGTTCTTATGTACGTGTGTATGCTGTTCTTATGTGTATGTGTCTGGCATGTATTGATGTGTACTCCTGTCACACGTACACATGTATACTACCACGTGCATGTATGTAAAGTAGATCCGTCTTTTTTCCTCCTCTTTTACAGGCCTGCACAAACACGAGGTAAAAGGAGACGAAAGGAAAGTGAGGGTCAGGAAGAATGACAGAACAACAACAGACAAGAGACCTCGAATGGAACGTCAACAGACAAAGGTCAAAAATCAGAAACAAAGGAAATACAAAAAAGAAAAGAAAAAAATCCTTGCTCTATTTCTTTCGTTTTTTTTTCATTTATTTTTCTTCTTTTTCGTTCTCCTTCGCAGTCGCAACCATGCTAATCAGGTGTTCGGTAATTTATGCGTTTTTTTTCCCTGAACAAAGAGGTTTACCACTAAAAGACATTTTAGATGAATACTTATCAGAAAAACAGAAATTAAAAGGAAGAGAGAGAGAGAGAAGAGAGAGAGAGAGAGAGAGAGAGAGACGAGAGAGAGAGTAGAGAGAGAGAGAGAGAGAGAGAGAGAGAGAGAGAGAGAGAGAAGAGAGAGAGAGAGAGAGAGAAGAGAGAGAGAGAGAGAGAGAGAGAGAGAGAGAGAGAGAGAGAGGAGAGGAGAGAGAGAGAGAGAGAGAGAGAGAGAGAGAGAGAGAGAGAGAGAGAGAGAGAGAGAGAGAGAGAGCAGGAGTTTGAGTGAATGAGAGTGAGAAGAGAGAGAAGGAGAGGAGAAGAGAAGGGAGGAGGAGAGAGAGAGAGAGAGAGAGAGAGAGAGAGAGAGAGAGACACAGACAGACAGATAGACAGACAACAGAGTAACAAGAAAACAGATAGCAGGTGATCATGAAATAGTGATAATGATAACTATACTCATAATAACTGTAATAATAGTAAGTAACAATAATAATATGATAATAATGTAATAATGATAATGATAATAATACTGATGAGGAAGAAAGAGAAAACGAAGAAAACGAAGAAAAAGAAAAAGAAAATTACATAATGACAATAACGACAATATAAGAAACCAAAATAAAAAAGAAAGAAAAAGAACGAAATAGCGAAGAAGAAAAGGAAAAAGAAGCAAGAAAGCGTTATACGGAAGGAATGACTTATAGAGCAATATCGAGGAGAGAGAGAGAGGGAGGGTGAGAGCGAGGTCGCGGTCTGTGAAAGGATTATGGTTATGCCAGGGAGGAGAGAGGAGGGGAGGGAGAGGAGAGGAAGAGGAGAGAGGAGGAGAGGAGGAGAGGAGAGGAGAGAGAAGGAGGAGGAGAGGGGAGGAGAGGAGAGGGAGCGACGAGGGGAGGAGAGGGGAGAGGAGGAGAGAGGACGAGAAAGGAAAAGAGGAGGAGAAAGGAGGAAAGGGAGAGGCAGAGAGGAGGAGAAGGGAGAGGAGGAGAGAGGAGAGGAGGAGAGAGGAGGAGGAAGAGGAGGAGAGGGAGAGGAGGAGAATACTTGAGAAAAGAGAGAAGGATAAGAAGAGGAAGGGGTGAGGAGAGAGGAGGAAAGAGGGAGGAGAGAGAAAGCCAGATGGGGATTAAGAGCGGTAGGGAAGAAGGAGAATAATAAAGAAAAGGGAGAAGGATCAGAGGAGGAATGGGGGAGGGAGAACTGGGTATAAGTAGGAAGAATAAAGTGAGACAGGGAGAAGGATAAAAGTGAAGAAAAGAGTGAAATAAGAGAAGAGAACGAAAGGAGGGGCATTCTCGAAGTTAAGGGAAAAGGGTGAGGGAGAGAAAGTAAATCAGTGGGAAAGAATTAGAGAGAGCAGCAGGAAGAGTGAAGGAGATAAAAGAAAGGCAATGTAGTGGAGAGCGAGGAATGCTCAAGCGACGGATCACAACGGGGAGAGAACGTCTGGAGAACATGGAGAAAAGCGGACAGGGACAATGCGGGAGTAGGAAGAGATGGAACGATGTATTGAAGAGGCTCAGACTGACGAGCGAGGTAAGGAAAGGGGAGGAAAATAATAGAGAGGAGAGGGATTAATATGTGGAAAGGGGCGAGGAAAGAGGGGGGATCGGAGGGAGAGGGAAGGGAGAGGTAGAAGGAAAGAGGAGGAAAGAGATCGAGAGAAGCAGAGAAATGGAGAGGGCAAGGGAGAGGGCAGGGATATGACAGAAAACGCGGATTGCAAACACATGAGAGGAAAATGATGGAGAAAGTAACAATAGTAATAATCGCATCAATACTGGATAATGAACAATAGCAAACAAAAATACAGCGATGCTAATGGCATATTGGTGACGGTAACAAAAAAAATGATATCCGTGATGATAATAAACGAATAATGGACTTTGCCGATATAAACAGGATTATCGGAGAGTAAATCAATAATATAGTATTTCACTACTACTATTGACTCTTTTACTACTTGACTAATCTGAGACTATGATTATGAAAATGCAAAGGTGATACATGACAAATAATCATGACTAAAGATTGGAACTTCAATAATCTTAGTTGAGAAAAAAAACCGGTAATAATCCCTGCAGTAACTGATTGTGTTATTCCACTATAAATCTCTCAAGAAGGCGACAGCGATGAATAGATTCACGAGTAGATTTGGATAATCTAACCGACCAGTTCCAAAGACGCCATGGCCCCACAAGAGAATTAAGACAAGGAAAAGACGGGAGGGGGAATAGTTGGTATGGGGGAGGTAGGGGGAACGGGGGGTGAGCTTAGGAAAGGATTCGATGGAGTGGGGAGGGGAGCGAGGGAGGCGGGGGGCGCCGCTGGAAAGTAATAGGGGGGATTGGACAAAACACCGGAGGGAAAGTGGAGAAGATAATGTAGAGAAGAGAGAGAGAGAGAGGGGGAGAGAAGGAGAGAGAGGAGAGAGAGAGAGAGAGAGAGAGAGAGAAAGAGAGAGAGAGAGAGAGAGAGAGAGAGAGAGAGAGAGAAAGAGAGAGAGAGAGAGAGAGAAGAGAGAGAGGACAGAAGGACAGAGATGTATGTACGAAAGGTGTGTAAGTGAGCGAGAACTGAAAGCAGATAAATAAATAAAAGAAGGACATGGGGCAATGCGACAGGGACAAAGGAGAGAAAAAATAGGGAAGTGGCAGAGAGATGAAAAGGGAGGCGGAGCAGAGGGAGGAAAATTGGTGGAAGAAGAGAGCCGAAACTGAATGTTGGAATGAGGAAGTGGACATAGAAGAGAAAAGGAGGGCAAGTATAGGACGACCGTAGGTATAAAAACAGGGAATTTTTTTTTATTTTTTTTATTTTATTTTTATTTTTTTCTATTTTGTTATTTGTTCCTATTTTTTTTTTGTTTTTTTTTATTGTTATTTTTTTTTTTTTTATATTGTTTTCACTTTTTTTATTTTATTAATTTTTTAAACGTTTTTTTTTTGTTTTTTTTTTTTATTTAGTTTTTTTTTTTTTATATTTTTTTTTGTTTTTTTTTTTTTTTTTTTTTTTTTTTTTTTTTTTTTTTTTTTTTTTCTTTAAATTATTTTATATTATTGTTGAGCATAAGAATAAATAAGAAA
>NW_020872210.1:50280-61278 GCF_003789085.1 Penaeus vannamei
TCCTTCCCCTCCTTTTCCTCCTCTCTCCCTCCTTCCCTCTCCTCCTCCTCCTTTCCTCCCTCTCCTTCCCTCCCTTAGTCCATTGGCTGCGGGGCGGGAAGGTTTAGTGGTTCCTTGCCCGGGAATTATTGCCGCGAAGTTGAACGAGAGAGAGAGAGAGAGAGAAGAGAGGAGAGGAGAGAGAGAGAGAGAGAAGAGAAGAGAGAGAAGAGAGAGAGAGAGAGAGAGAGAGAGAGAGAGAGAGAGAGAAGAGAAGAGAGAGAGAGAGAGAGAGAAGAGAGAGAGAGAGAGAGAGAGAGAGAGAGACTGAGAGAGAGAGAGAGAGAGAGAGAGAGAGAGAAGAGAAAGGAGAAGAGAAGGAGAGAGAAGGAGAGAGAAGGAAGAGAAGAAGAGAGAGAAGAGAGAAGACGGAGAGAGACGAGGGGGAGAGACGCGGGGAGGGGGGAGAGACGGTGACGGGAGGGAGGAGGGAGGGCCTGGCTGGCTAAGCCAATTGGGCAAGACAGGCAAGCAGGTTTGATTCGCAGGCTGGCAGGCTGGTGCGTAGCAAGCAGATTTGGCAGACAGACAGACACATTCAAATAGATTGATAACAGACAGATAGATTGATAACAACAGACACAGGGAAGAGATACAGATAGATTGATAACAGACAGACACATTCAGATAGATTGATAACAGACAGACACAGACAGATAGATTGATAACAAAGAACACATTCAGATAGAATGATACACAGACACGAGACAGATAGATTGAATAACAACAGACACAGACGATAGATTGATAACAGACAGACACAGACAGATAGATTAATAACAGACCAGACACAGACGGATAGATTGATTAGACGACAGACACAGACAGATAGAATTGATAACAGACAGAAACAGACCAGATAGGTGATAATAGAGACAGAGAACAGACAGATATTGGATAACAGACAGACACAGACATATAGACTGGTAAACAGACAGACACAAACAATAGACTGAGACAGACAGCAACAGACAGATAGATTGATAACAGACAGACACCAGACAGATAGATTAATAACAGACAGACACAGACGGATAGATTGATAACAGACAGACACAGACAGATAGATTGATAACAGACAGACACAGACAGATAGATTGATAACAGACAGACACAGACAGATAGGTTGATAATAGACAGACACAGACAGATAGGTTGATAACAGACAGGACACAGACATATAGACTGGTTAACAGACAGACACAGACAGATAGACTGATAACAGACAGACACAGACAGAAAGACATAAACAAACGAACAGACAGGCAGACAACCTCAAAATCCAACCCTCCCCCCAAAAAAAAAAGAAAAAAAAAAAAAAAAAAAAAAGAATGAAACAGAAAAACGAAACAGCGTCCGTTTCCGGTTCCCTGTTTCCGACCTTAACGGGGGGTCCCCTTTTTCACGTTATTGGAAGAGGTCTGTTTGCTCTTGTCTTGTGGATTTTGTCTTTCTTTTTCCCTTGCTTTTCCGTGTTTGTTCGTAAGTGTGGTCTTTGTAGCGGGGGGGGGGGGGGGGGGTCTTAATGGTCATGGGGGTGATTTTTGATGCTGATGCTGAGGATCGTATTGTTGTTTTTTTTTCTTCCTTATTCTGGATTTGTTTTTGTTTTTTTTCCTCCTTTTCTATCTATTCCTTTTCCTTCTTCTCCACTCCTCCTTCCTCCTCTTTCCTCCCTTCTGCTCCTTCTCCTGCTCTTTCTCCTTCTCCTGCTCCTCCTCTTTCTCCTTCTCCTTCTCTCCTCCTCCTCCTCCTGCCTCTTCCTCTTCCACTCTCTCTTCTTCCTCCCCTTCCTCTTTTTTCCTCTTCCTTCTCGCTTATCAGCTTATAAATGTTCTTATGTTTTCTTGTTCATTCCGTTTTGTCTTTATTTCCGCGAGCCAAGTAAGCCTCCTCTTTCGCCCTCGCGGGATTTTTCCCCTTCAACGTCCGCACCTGATTCCCCTCCACTCCCCCTGCCCTCTCGCCTTCCTCCCTCCTTGTCCTCTCCCCTTTCCCCTTCCCTTGCCCTCTTCTCCCTTCCCTTCTCCTTGTCCTCTCTTGCTTTCTCTGCTCTCTCTCCTTCCCTTCCCCTCACCTGTCTCCTCTCTCTCTCTCCTTCCCTTCCTTCCCTCCCTCCTTGTCCTCTCCCCTTCCCTCCCTCCTTGTCCTCTCCCCTGCCCTCTCCCCTCCCCTTCCCCTGTCCTCTCTCTTCCCCTCTCCCCTTTCCCTCTCTCCTTCCCTTCCCCTGTCCTCTCCCCTTGTCCTTTGTCCTCTCCCCTTCCTTCCCCCCTGTCCTCTCCCTTTCTTCCCTCCCTCTCTCCTTCCTCTCTCCCTTCCCTCCCTCCTTGTCTCTCCCTTCCCTCCCTTCTTGTCCTCTCCTCCTCCCTCTCCCCTTCCCTCCCTCCTTGTGCCTCTCCTTCCTCCCTCCTTGTCCTCTCCCTCCCTTGCCCTCTCCCCTTCCCTCCTTCCCTTTCCCTCTCCCCTTCCTCCCTCCTCCTCCTCCTTCCCTCTCCTTCCCTTGTCCTCTCCACATCCTTTCCCCCCTCTCCCTTCCCCTTTCTCCCCCTTCCCTCTCTCCTTGTCCTCTCTCCTTCCTTCCCCAGTCTCTCCACATCCTTCTCCCTTTTTTCTCTCTCGTATGTTTTTTTTTGCGCACACTTTTCACTTCCCTTTCCTCTTCTTTCCTCTCTCCTCCGCCTTTCTCTTTCCCTCCTTACTCCTTTTCCTTTCCTCTCCGTTTCCCGTTCCCCTTTTCTTCTCTTCTTTTCCCTTTCCCTCTGTATCACCCCGTTTTCTTCGCCTTCCCGTTTCTCCCCTACCCCGTCCTCTTCCTCTCCTCCTCTCTCCTGCTTCCCTTTCCCCTCTTTACTGTTCCCCTTTTCCCCCCTTTTCCCCTTACGCTTCCCTGATTTCCTTCTCTCACTCCCCACCCCACCCCCTACCCCTCACTCTGTAGCCGAAGCCCCAGCTGTTCTTCCTTTTTTAAAGAGTGGGGGGGGGGGGGAGTCTTGAAGGATGGGGGTTGGGGGGGTAGAGAATGGAGTGTATGGTGCAGTGTAAAGTGAGGGAGGGGAAAATGGCTTGCGATTTCGTCTTTGTGCGTGTGAGTATGTAGGTGTGTGTGTGTGTGGTGTGGTGTGTGTGTTTGTGGTGTGTGTGGTGTGTGTGTGTGTGTGTGTGTGTGTTGTGTGTGTGTGTATGTTTGTATGTTTGTGTGTGGTACGCGCGTGCGTGCGTGCGTGCAGGTAAAAGAATAGGATTCATAATACAGGATTCGGTGGTTAAATAGGAGTAGTACAAGCCAGTAATAAAAGATAGGCCTATGCAGTATGGAATGAGGCGCAGAATAAGGCCTAAAGATCGGTGCGGTGTTGCAGAAGGATGGCAGAAGTTGGTCGTGGTTTCCTGGTATCTGGTATAAGGGCAACTACGGAACTAGTGGTATAGGAATGGTATTGGGAGAGCGTGCGGGGTCGTTAGCGTGTAAATGAGAGTGTTACTTCGCGGAAAGGGGAAGAGGGGAAGGGGGGAAGGGGTTGGGATAGAGGGGGGGATAGGGAGGTGGAAGGACTCTCCTCCCGGCCTAGGAGTGGGGAAAGGGGGAGGGGAGGTGGGCGGAGGTGGGTGCCAGGGCTCCGTTGCCTGCCTGCCTGCTTTCTCTCCCTTTCTTCCACTTCACCTCTTCCCCTCCCTCCCTCTCTTTCCGTCCATCCTCCTCATTCCCTCACTCACTCCATCCCTCTCTTCCTCTCCTTCCCTCCTCCCTTCCACCTCCCTCCTCCCTCCTTTATCCTCCTCCTCCCTCCTTCCTCCTTCCACCTCCTTCCTCCCTCCCTCCTCCTCCCTCCCTCCCTCCTCCTCCCTCCTTCCACCTCCTTCCTTCCTCCTCTCCCTTCCTCCTTTCCTCCTCCCTCTCTTCTACCTCCTTCCCTCCTCCCCTCTTCTCCTCCCTCCTTCCCCTCCCCCCCCTTAGTCTTTACGAGGGCCGGGAGTCCACGTCCGGGCGGTCCGGAATGGCGCCGGAAAGCTTACGAGCGTTGCCCTGCCTCGGCCCTCCTGCTTCTCCTGCGCGGGAGTTATGTGAGCTGAGCTCTCGCGGCGGCGGTGGCGGGCTCTGTGGCGGGGTACTGTTGTGGGGTCCTGTGGTGGGTCCTGTGGCGGTGGGGTGGCGGGGTCCTGTGGCGGGGTCCTGTGGCGTGGCGTGGCGGGGTCCTGTGGCGGTGGCGGTGGGGGGTCTGTGGCGGGGCTTCTGGGGCGCTTGCTTCTTCGCTGATCTCTTCGCTATGTCTTTGCCTTTCGTGTCTACTGTTTTATTGTTTATTTATTATTATTGTTGTTTTTTATTGTTATTTTTAAATTATTATTATTATTTGTCTTTTTAATTTTTTTTTTTTTTTCGCTTTCTCTTGCCTTCTCTTTTCCATTGTTCCTTGCCCGTTTTCCCCTCCTATCCTTTCCTTCTCTCAGTATGGATGCTTAGAAATAATTTTCCCTGCTAAAGTGTTTATTTTTTCCCGGATCGACCCCTCCGTTGTCTAGCCCTTACATTTGGCTAAAAGGTCTTAATACCACCCTTTTCCCTCGTCCCTTTCCTACCTATCCTTCCCACAGCCCCTTTCGCCCCCTCCCTCAGCCTTTCCCCCTATCCTTCTCCTCCCTCTCTCCTCTTCCTCGCCGTCTCCTCTCCTTCCTCCCCCCTTTACCACACCCCTCCTCTAGGCCCTTCTTTCTCTCCTCCTCCACTGCTTACCACTCTTTCCTCCCCCCTCCGCCTTCCTTCCTCTTTTCCCTCCCACCCTAGCTCGCTCCCTTCCTCCTCTCCTCTCCCTACCACTTTTCCCCTCAATCGTGAAGTACTACCAGCTCATATACCGGATTTAAGCAGTTGTTTCTCCCCACCTATTGGAAACTTTTTCTGACTCCCTCCACCCTCCCATTCCGGTGTTACCAGCCCCTTTTCTGCTTCCCTCTCTTCTTTTCGGTCCTCTTTTCTTTCCATTATCTTCTTCCTCTTCCCCTATAAGTTATCTTCTATTCCCATGACATCTCCTCTTTAACTTCCATACCTTCCTTCTCTACCTTCCTCCATCTCCTCCTCTACACTCATCCTCCTGCATCCTCCCTCCTCCTCCCTCGTACCAGACGCGCAAATAGGCATCTCCCCCTCACCTTTGCCATGCATATTCTGCTCCTTTTCTACAGCTCACTTTTTATCCTCCTTCCCATTCTCCCACCCCCATTCACCCACTGCTCATCCCCATACCGGCCCCCACTCGTAATCAGATATATTTACAGAAAGATCCGCGCACCGACAATACACGGTTTGAGCGAGAGTGGGAGTTTGTCGAGATAGCTTGAGTCGACAAGCGAGAGGGGAAGTAAATAGAGGAGGTAAGCGTGTGCGGAGAGATGGGGCGGAGATAGGCAGGGGAAGAGGGGAGGGATAGAGGGGATTGGAGGGTAGAGGGAGGGATGAGGGGTACAGGGGTAGAGGGAGGGCATGGGAGGGGTTACAGGGGTAGAGGGAAGCGATGGAGGGCTTCGAGGGAGGGAATGGAGTGGGTTCCAGGGTAGAGGGTGAGAGGTGGAGGAAGAGGGTTAGGTGGAGTCGGCAATGGAGGGGGTAAGGGGATGGATAGAGTGTTGATGTATGAGGGTATGGCGATAGGGAGGAGGCGATGGAAGTGAGGGACGATGGAAGGGGTTATTGAAACTGGAGAAAGAAAGAGGGGAAGGCGAGGATGGCAGGTGGAAAATTAGATAAAGGAAAGAGGGGGTAGTGGAAAGGGAGGGGAAGAAAAGAAAATGAAGAGGGGGGAAGAAGCGAAAAGAAAATATACGGAGGAGGAGGGAGAAGGAAAAAAGGAAAGGAGAAGGAGGGGGAGAAAGGAGGGAGGAGAAGGGGAGAGAAAGGAGGAGGAGAAGGAGGAGGAGAAGGAGGAGAGAAGGTAAGGAGAAGGAGGAGGAAGAAGGAGAGGAAAAGGAGAATAGGAGGAGGAGAAGGAGGAGGAGAAGGAGGAGGAAGAGGAGGAAGGAGAGGAGGAGGAAGAGGAGGAGGAAAGAGGAGGAGAGGAGAAGAAGGAGGAGGGAAGAGGGAGGAGGAGGAAGAGGAGGAGGAAGAAGGAGGAGGAGGAGGAGAAGAAGAAGAAAGAAGAAGGAAGAAGAAGAAGAAGAAGAAGAAGAAGAGAAGAAGAAGAAGAAGAAGAAGAAGAAGAAGAAGAAGAAGAGAAGAAAGAAGAAAGAAGAAGGGAGGAGGAGGAGGAGGAGGGAGAGGAAGAAAGAAGAAAGAAGAAGAAGAAGAGAAACGACCAAAGGTGTCCTACAGCGAGAGTGTGAGGCAATCCTGGTGATAGAAGTCAAGTGAACGAATAAAGACGAATAAGGCACAAAGGAAAAACTCCTGGAGTGCCACAACAACACGTCAAGTGCCACGCATCAAACCGACTTGGCGGAAGAACGAGAAAAAGAAAACTTTCTGACAGCTCACCATACTCCTTGTTTTGTTTTGTTTCTACTTCTCGTATTCAATTTTATTTCTTTTGTTATTCGGGATTAGAGTTAAAAAAAAAAAAAAAAAAAAAAAAAAAAAACGACAGCTGCTTCTGATTTTTCTCCTCATTTCTCTTCCTTTTTTTTTTACTTTGCTTTTTTCTTTCTTTTTGTTGCTTCTAGCTTCTACCTTCTCAACATTCAGTTTTATTTCTTTTGTTATTCTGGATTAGTTAAAAAATAAATAAAATAAAAAAAGCACGACAGCTGCTTCTGATTTTCTGCTCATTTCTCTTCCTTTTTTTTTTTACTTTGCTTTTTCTTTCTTTTTGTTGCTTCTAGCTTTCTACTTCTCATATTCAGTTTTATTTCTTTTGTTATTCGGGATTAGAGTTAAAAAAAAAAAAAAAAAAAAAAAAAACGACAGCTGCTTCTGATTTTTCTGCTCATTTCTCTTCCTTATTTTTTTACTTTGCTTTTTCTTTCTTTCTGTTACTTCTAGCTCCCTTTATTTCTCTCTTTTCTTGTTTTTTTTTTTGGGGTGAGGGAGGAGGAAGGATGGGGTTCAGGGAGGAGGGGGACGGGTGAGGGAGGAGGAGGAAGGAAGGGTGTGAGGGAGAGGAGGGAAGGGGCTGGCGGGGTGTGGTGAGGAAGGAGGGAGGAGGAAGGAGGGGTGGGGTGAGGGGAGGAGGGAAGGGAGGGGTGGGGTGAGGGAGGGGGGGATGAGGGGGGTGGGGTGAGGGGAGGGAAGGAGGGGTGGGGTGGGGGTGAGGGAGGAGGGAAGGAGGGGGAATGGGTGGGGTGAGGGAGGAGGGAGGAGGGGTGGGTGGGGATGAGGGGTGGGGTGAGGGTGGAGGGAAGGAAGGGGATGGGGTGAGGGAGGAGGGAAGGAGGGGAAGGCGGGGTGGGTGAGGAAGGAGGGGAAGGAGGAAGGAGGGGTGGGTTGGGAGGAGGGGAGAGGTGGGGTGAGGGAGGAGGAAGGAGGGGTGGGGTGAGGGTGAGAGGAGGAAGGGGTGGGGTGAGGAGGAGGAAGGAGGGGTGGAGTGAGGGAGGAGAGAGGAGGGGTGGGGTGAGGGAGGAGGGAAGGAGGGTGGGTGAGGGAGGAGGGAAGGAGGGGTGGGGTGAGGGAGGAGGGAAAGGAGGGTGGGGTGAGGGAGGAGGGAAGGAGGGGTGGGGTGAAAGGGAGGAGGGAACGGAGGGGTTGGGGTGAGGGAGGAGGAAGGAGGGGTGGTGGGGTGAGGGAGGAGGGAAGGAGGGGAATGGTGGGGTGAGGGAGGAGGAGGAGAGGAGGGGTGGGGTGAGGGAGGGGAGGAGGGAGGGGGTGGGGTGAGGGAGGAGGGAAGGAGGGGATGGTGGGGTGTTGGTGAGGAAGGAGGGAGGAGGAAGGAGGGTGGGGTGAGGGAGGAGGGAAATGGAGAGGTCGGGTGACAGGGAGGAGGGAAGGAGGGGTGGGGTGAGGGAGGGGGGATGAGGGGGGTGGGGTGAGGAGGAGGGAAGGGAGGGTGGGGTGGGTGAGGGAGGAGGGAAGGAGGGGTGGGGTGAGGGAGGAGGAAGGAGGGGTGGGGTGAGGGAGGAGGGAAGGAAGGGGGTGGGGTGAGGGAGGAGGGAAGGAGGGGGATGGTGGGGTGAGGGAAGGAGGGAAGGAGGGGATGGGGTGGGGTTTGGAGGGAGGAAAGGGAAGGAGGGATGGTGGGGTGGGAGGAGGGAAGGAGGGGATGGTGGGGTGAGGGGAGGAGGAAGGAGGGGGATGGTGGGGTGAGGGAGGAGGAGGAGGGAGGGGTGGGGTGAGGAGGAGGAGGAGGAGGGGTGGGGTGGGGAGGAAGGGAAGGAGGTGGAGGAATTGGCGGGGGTGTGGTGAGCGAAGGGAGGAGGAAGGGGGGTGGGGCTGAGGGAGGAGGGAAGGAGGGGTGGGGTGAGGGAGGGGGGGAAGAGGGGGTGGGGGTGAGGAGGAGGGAAGGAGGGGTGGGGTGGGGTGAGGGGGGAGAGGAAGGAGGGGTGGGTGAGGGAGGAGGGAAGGAGGGGGTGGGGTGAGGGAAGGAGGAGGAAAAGGAGGGTGGGGTGAGGGAGGAGGGAAGGAGGGGTGGGGTGAGGTGAGGGGGGTATGAGGGGGGTGGGGGTGAGGAGGAGGGAAGAGGGGTGGGATGAGGGTGAGGGAGGGGGGAAGGAGGGGTGGGTGAGGGCGAGGGAAAAGAAAAAGGGGAAAAAAGGAGGGGTGGGTGAGGAGGAGGGAAGGAGGGGTGGGGGTTGAGGGAAGGAGGGAAGAGGGGTGGGGTGAGAGAGGAGGGAGGGAGGGTTGGGGTGAGGGAGGAGGGAAGGGAGGGTGGGGTGGGCGGAGGGGGAGGATGAGGGGTGGGGTGAGGAAGGAGGAAGGAGGGGTGGGGTTGAGGAGGAGGGAAAGGAAGGGATGGCGGGGGGAGAGGAGGAAGAGGAAAAGAAATGGGAGATGGAAAAGGAGGGGGATATAGTGGGGTAAAAGGGGGAGATAGGGAGAAGGAATTGTGGAAAGGGGGAGGTTATTAGGGTGATGGGAGGGATAGGAGAGGGAAAAGGAATTGGGGGGGGGGCGGAGGAGGGACTATGGAGGTGCTTTCTGTGTGGTTTGTTCTCGTTGTTTTTCATTCTTTTTCTATTTTTTTTCACGTTTTCTTCTCTTTTTTCACACTCCCTCTCGCAAACTGTCTCTCCCTCCTCCTTTCCCTCCTTACCTCCCCCCACCCCCTTCTTTCTCCTACCTATCTCCTCCCCCAATTCCTCCACCCTGCCATCCCTTCCTTCTTCTATTCTTCCCTTTATTATTTTCCCTTTTCATCGTTCTCCTTATGCAGGTTCCCCTCTTCGTCCACTTCCCTTTCTCCCCTTCATTCTCACTCAATTTCTCGCTCTCATTCAGCCTTCAATCCCGTCATTCCATCCTGGCGAGGAAAGGATGATATGAGATAATATAATATATATATATATATATATATATATATAATATATATATATATATATATATAGACACACACACGACACACACACACACACACACACACACACACACACACACACACACACAACACACACACACACACACACAACACACACACACACACACACACACACACACATCATATACATACATACTACATACATACATATATATGTATAATATATATATATATATATATATATATATATATATATATATAATATATATATATATATATATATATATATATATATATATATGAGAGATAGTATAATATTATTATACAGAGAGAGAGAGAGAGAGAAGAGAGAGAGAAGAGCAGAGAAGAGAGAGAGAGAGAGAGAGAGAGAGAGAGAGAGAGAGAGAGAGAGAGAGAAAGAGAGAGAGAAAGACGATAGAAAGAAAGAGAAGGAAAAGAGTGGGAAGGGGGGGGGGAGTGATAGGGATAGGCTCGCGTCACGTTTCCGAACAAGTTGACAGCAAACATTTACCCCGTAAACATGATCAGCTGATGACCTGGGGCAGCTGTTCCGGCCTGTTGGTTTCTCTCTTATGGCTGTAGTTGCCTGGTACACATCCCTCGTATTTACCCGCTGGAGGAAAAGAGGGCGTGTTAATCTCGGGCCCTCGACTTCCTGTAGGAGGAGCTGCTGTCCGTGTAAGAAACGTTGCGGGTACCTGCGGAGGCTGGGGTGGCGGGGGGCACCTGCGGGAGCGGGGGGGGCGGCGGGGGGGCCAGGAAACGTCGAAGGTCGTTTTGGCTCCTGCGCTCCTCCTCCCTCTCTTCGCCCTCCATCTTTTCTCCTCCCCTTTTTTCTCCTCTTGCTCCTTCCCCCATCCTCCCTCTTTTTTTTCCTTTCTTTCTTATTCTTCCTTTCCTCCTCCCACCCTTTCTTCTCCCTCTCTTCCCTTCTTCTTTTCCTTTCCTCCTTCCTTTCTTTTCTTCCTCCTTCCACCTTCCTTTCTTTCTTCCTCTCCCGCTCCTCCTCCTTCCCTCCTTCTTTCATTTTCTTTCCTATACCTCCTCCTCACTCCCCTATTCCCTTCTTTCTTTTTCTTTCCGTTTCCCCCTCCTCCCTCCTTTCGCTTCTCTTCCTGTTCTTCTTCCCCTCCTCCTCCTTTTTTCTCCCACTCTTTCTCCCCACCCTCCTCCTTCCCCATTCTTTCCTTTCTTTCCACTTTCCCCTCCTCCTCATTATCCTCCTATGTTCGTGTGTTCAGGCGTTTTGCTGATGTCAGCTGGTGCAGTGGCGGCGGCGTTGGTGGGATTTTGTTGTTTCTGTTGTTTAGGGTCAGTGCTTATGGTGGTTTGTAGCATTTCTTGTTTTTGTTGTTACTAATTATTTTTATGTTATTGATCTTGTTATTAGTAGTCGCATCTTTCAACGTCATTATAAGGTGGCTTACGTAAATACAAATCTCTTCCTCTCTCTGTCTGTCTCTATCATGTCTGTCTCTGTCTCTCTCCTCTCTCTCTCTCTCCACCTCCTCTCTCTCTCTCTCTCTCTCCTCTCTCTCTC
>NW_020872210.1:61301-71301 GCF_003789085.1 Penaeus vannamei
CATATATATGGATAGCTAGAAATATAAAATGTAAAAGAATGGATGAATAGATATATATATATAATATTTAGATAGAATGAGGATGTATGTAAGCATATTTCTATTTTGTTATTTACTCGTATATATACTTTCTGTGACTGCATTCTCTACTCCTTTACGGCTGTTTCTTTCTTCTTGTTAGCTCCCCTTTTTACTTGATATTTCCACTTCCTTCGCCATTTTCCTTTGATCTTGCTTTTAGTCCGGTATTCCCCCCTCGCTCGTTCTTTTTGTCGTTTTTTTCTTCTCCATATCTCTTTTCTCTTTTCTTCCGTCCCTTTCTTTTCTTCGTGTTTCATTTGTAACCGATGTGTTTGACATTGCTAATGAATAAGGATGGTATCTGAATGGATATGGCGATATTTCTCTCTCTCTCTCTCCTCTCTCTCTCTCTCGTCTCTCGTCTCTCTTTCTTCTCTCTCTCTCCTCTCTCTTATCTCTTTCTCTCTTCTCTCTCTCTCTTTCTCTCTCTTCTCTCTCTCCTCTTCTCTCTCTCTCTCTTCTTCTCTCTCTTCTCTCTCTCTCTCTCTCTCTCTCTCT
Source organism: Penaeus vannamei (assembly GCF_003789085.1). Taxonomy (NCBI): domain Eukaryota; kingdom Metazoa; phylum Arthropoda; class Malacostraca; order Decapoda; family Penaeidae; genus Penaeus; species Penaeus vannamei. The sequence goes on from NW_020872210.1 coordinate 61,881, forward strand.
CTCTCTCTCTCTCTCTCTGTCTCTCTCTCTCTCTCTCTCTCTCTCTTCTCTTCAAAATGATAATAAGTAAAAAAATAGATAAATAAAGTAACAAATGGCTGAAATTGTTAGTGAACTGTGGCGTCGCGCGACCGTAGAGTTTTGTAGTGTGTTTGCAGTCCTGATTGTCATTACCGTACTTGTTGTTATCGGACGTGATAGTCATTTTATTGGTGTTGGTATGGTGCAGATGTTATTATTCACGTCTCGTTAGCGTTGTTATAGTTGTTATTGTTGTAGTCAGTCGTTCCTGCTATTACTACTACTGTGCCAAGTAAATACTTCTACTATTACTACTACTACTATTATTACTACTATTGCTACTGCTATTACTACTGCTATTACTACTGCTATTACTACTGATACTACTACTGCTACAACAAAACAACAACAACGACAACAACATTATTACCACCACAGCCATCACCGCAGCTACCTTTTATTTTATTGTGTCGTGTAAGCTATTTTATATTTTTTGGCACTTTTATTCAGATTGATACAATTCATTAGTATTATCATCACCTGTAATACTAAAAGCATTCATCGTCACCCTTGATATTTCTCTTACAAACAATAATTTCCGGCATTTAGTGGGTATTGTCAAAACCCCGTGGCAGTTTTTTTTTCTCTATGACTCACTCACGAACACGCACGCGTGCTACGCGGCACGCACGACACACACGAAACACACACACACACACACACCACACACACACGCACACACACACACACACACACACACACACACACACACCACAGCACACACACACACACACACACACACACAACACACACACACACAGTAACCACATACAACACCCTACCACACACACAACACAACACACACAAACACACACACACCACACACACCACACACACACACACCATATCTTACACACACCCTGTTGCTGTGAGTAAAAATTCTTTATCATTACATTATCATATTAACTCCAGGTGTATCTTTTCTCTTCGCAGGTAAGGTGGATGGACCAGGTGGACGAGCGGTGGAGACGTGGCGCTCCACCTCCAGTCCACTTCGCTTGAGGGGAGTGAATTCTTGGTGAGTGATGCAGAGGGAGAGATGGAGGGAAGGGGAGGGAGAAATGGGGGGAGGGAGGGATGGAGGGAGAGGGAGGGAGGTGAGGGGGGAGAAGGGAGGTGAGGGGGATGGAGGGAGGGAGGGGGAGGGGAGGGGGGATGGAGGAAGAAAGGGAAGAAGAGAGTGGAGGGAGGGAGGAGGGAGGGAGGGAGGGGGCGAGACGAACAAACAAACAAACAAAACAAAAAAAAGAAAAATAGAGGCAGGACTGACGACCGGCTACGTTGCGCTCCCTATGGCCTGAGGTCGAGGGGAAGGTAAGGTCAAGTAAGGTCAAGTCAGCGACGTAGTCTTCTCTCTCCTCTTACCCTGATTAAGGGAGGGATGAGGCCTGCGTGCGCACACGCAAACGCACACTAGGCCACGCACCACGCACACGCATGCACGGCACGACACACGCACACGCACCCGCACACGCACATTGACCGCTAACGCTACACGCACACGCACACTGCACACAACACATTGCACACACCCTACATTCCACCACACACACACACCCTCACACACCACACACTTAGCAACACACACACACACACACCACACAATCATCTATTTGTGAAACAGTGTGAGTGAGAAAGATTTTGATTTATTTTTTTCTGGTTTTTTCCTCTTGTTTAGCGTCTTGTATCATTCTCCTCTCTTCTATACCTATTCTGTCTGAAGCCAGCCCGGTCATTTCATCTTTATTTTTATTTTTTGAAATTTCTAACTTGCGGATAAGAATGGAGATTAGGTCTCGCTTTCCTCTCTCTCTCCGCTGGACTATTTCCATCTTGTTTTAGCCTCGTGAGATGTAAATCCTCGACTTTTGCTCATCTCGAGATACCACGGGGAGCAGGGACGGACACTCTTCCTTCTTTTCTTCTCTTCTCTTTCTTTTTCTTTTCTCTCTCTCTTTTTCTCTCTTCTCTTTCTCTGTCTCTCTCTCTGTCTCTCTCTGTCTCTCTTCTTTCTCTCTCTCTCTCTGTCTCTTCTGTCTCTTCTCCTCTCTCTCTCTCTCTCTCTCTCTCTCTCTCTCTCTCTCTCTCTCCTCTCTCTTCTCTCTCTCTCTCGTCTCTCTCTCTCTCTGCTCTCTCGTCCTGCCCCCTCTTCTCCCCTCCCTTCCCGACCCCCCACTCTCGAGCCTTCACCCGCTTTCCCCTCTCTTCTCGCCGCCTCCTCTCCGCCACTCTCTCCCCCTACTCCCCCTCTCTCCCGTCCCTCTCCCCTCTCTCCCTCCCTCTCCCCCTCTCTCCCCTCCCCTCTCCCCTCTCTCCCTACTTCTCTCCCTCCCTCTCCCCCTCTCTTCCCCTCTCTTATCTCTCTCCTCCGCCCATGCCCTCCCTTTCTCGTCTCCTGCCCTCCCTTTCTCTCCTCCCTCCTCTGCCTGCCACCCACCACACTCCCTTCCCTTCTCTCCTTCCCCTCCACGCTACTCTCTCTCTCCTCCTCCTCCCCTCTCCCTCTCTCCCTACCCTCTCTCTTATCCCACCTACCCTCCCTCTCTCTTTTCTCATCCCCCTCTCCCCCTCCTCCCTCCCTCCCTCCCTCTCTCCCCCCCCTCCCTCTCTCCCCCTCCTCCCTCCTCTCTCCCCTCCCTCCCTCTCTCCTTCTCTCCCCCTGCTTACCACGGTCTCGCCTGTATCAAACACGGAACGGAAAGGAGGCGCGGGCCGAGAATATACCGGACGAGGAGACAAGAGGGGAACCAACGACCAACCGTGGAGGGAGGGGGACGGGTGACGGGTGGTGGGGGGAGATGGGGCGTGAAGGTAGGAGACAGAAGGGCGAAGGGGCACGAGGCGGAAATGTCGAGAGACGAAGGGTTGAGGGGACTGAGGGATGGGACTGTGACGAAGGTGAGGGACTGAGGAGAGACGAAGATGAGGGGGACGAGGGAGAAGGCGAAGGATGAAGGGGAATGACGAGGACGAAGGATGCGAGGCGAGGGCGGCGAGGGACGGGTACGAGGGGAAAAGCACGCATCCTCGGTGGTTTGTCATGCTAAGTGAGAGTAGGAGACGGGGAAGGGAGGGGGGCGAGAATAAAAGGAGGAAAGAAGAGTGAGAAGAAGGGAAACGAAGGGAGGAGAAGATGAGAGGAGGGAAGCGAAGGGAGGAAAGAGGGGGAATGCGAAGACGGAGATGAGTCCTGGGAGATGGCAAAGAACGCAAAGAAAGAGAGAATAATCATGATGAAAGAGAAACGACACGACGGATAAATGTTCCTTGGAATAAATAAAGGAAGAGAAGAAGAAGAGGGGTAAGAGATGGAACGAACGGACGAGCGACCGAGACGAGGGGAAACAGCCCTCGGACGTGCGAAGAGGGAGATCTCGAAGGAATGACGTCACGAGGGGAAGCTCATCTGAATGCATCAATCAATCGCCTTGCAAGACGCTGCAATATTGCTGCAAAGACGGACGAGGGGAAGGGTTGTATTGATAATGCAAGATGGAAGAGGATTAATCAGTTTCTCTTTTCCCTCTCTCTCTCTTCTTTTCTTTTCTCTTTGCTTCTCTTCTTTCCTCTCCTCTCTCTTCTTTCTTTCCCTCCCTCCCTCCTTCCTCTCTCCTCCCTTTCTCCCTCTCTCCTCTGTCCTCCCTTTCTCCACTCTCCCTCCCTCCTCGTCTCCTCTCTCCTCCCTCTCTCCCTCTCCCCCTCTCCCTTCCCCTCCCTCTCTCCCTCTCCCTTTCCCTCCTCCTCTCTCTCCTCTCTCTCCCTCTCCCTCCCTCCCTCCCTCCCTCCCCCCTCCTTTTTCCCTCTCCCTTTCCCTTTCCCCTCTCCCCCCTTAATTTCCCCCCCTCCCCCCTCCAACCCTCCCCATCCCCTAATCGCAAAATCGCAAACCAAGGCGCGTCCTCTGCCACAGGGAATTAACCCGGGGGGGGAAGGGCGGGCAAATAGGGGAGGGGAAGGGTCGGGGCAATAGGGGGAGGGGGAAGGGGCGGGGTAAAATAGGGAGGGGGAGGGGCGGCAATAGGGGGAGGGGAAGGGCGGGGTTAAATAGCCCAGGGAGAGGGGAGGAGAGCGGGGCTGCGGGGCAGTGTAAATAGGGGGCTAGAGGGGAGGGGCGGCGGGGGGTAAATAGGGGGGGGGTAGAGGGAAGCGGGGTAAATAGGGGGGAGAAGGGGAGAGGGGGAGGGGCGCGGGGTTAGGCTGGTCAGGGGAAGGGGAGTTGTAAATAGGGGGAGGGAGGGGAAGGGGCGGGGAGGTTAGATAGGCAAAGGGGAAGGGCGGCGGTAAATAGGGGATGAGGCGAAGGGGGTAGCGGGTAAGTAGGGATGAGGGCGGTAGGGGGGAGGTGTAGGGGGGTCCTTTGTCTGAATGGACTTTCAGTATTCTTCGAGACCGCTTTCGGTTTTACTCCTGTCGACTTTTGTGCTGTGGGTGGTGTGGGGGGGGAGGGGGGTGTAGGCGTGGGTGGGGGGGAGGGTGTAGGCGTGGGTGGGGGGGGAGGGGATGTAGGCGTGGCTGGGGAGGGGGAAGGGGGTTTTGTAGGCGTGGCTGGGTGGAGACACGTTAAGGACATGGGCGTTTGGGTCCTGCGTTGGAGGTGGGTGGATTGTGTGTGTGTGTGTGTGTGTTGTGTGTGTGGTGTGTGTGTGTGTGTGTGTGTGTGTGTGTGTGTGTGGTGTGTGTGTGTGTGCTGTGTGTGTGTGTGTGTTTTAGAGTTGGAGGTGGAGGTTGAGTAGGAGTAGGCGAAATGTGCTCTCCCCCCCCCCCCCCGCCACCGTCTGAGTATTCCCCACCTCCATTCTCTAAGCAGTGCGCAGTCTTCTCCCCATCCTTCTTCCCTTCTTCCCATTACTTCTCCCCTCTCCTTCCCGCCTCATTCCTCCATACCCCATCCGTCTTCCCCCTTCTCTCCTCCCTTCTACCTCTACGTTCCCCCCCCCCCCTTCTCCCTTCCCCTCCCCTCTGTTTCCCTTCTCCCTCTACGTTCCTCCCCCCCTTCTCCTTCCCCTCCCCTCTGTTTCCCTTCTCTTCCCTTCTCTACCCTACCCCTTTCTTTCTTTTCTTTTTCTCTTTCCTCTTCTTTCTTTCTTTTCTCTCCTCCCCGCTTCTCTTCCTCCCCTTCCTCTGTCTCCCCTCTCCCTCTCCTCTCCTCTCCCTCTCCTCTCTCCTCTCCTCTCCTCTCCTCTCCTCTCCTCTTCTCCTCCTCCCTCCCCCTCCCCTCCCTCCCCTCCCCTCCCTCCCCACTTTCCCCCTACCCTCTCCTCTAGTGTAGCGTGGTGGGCGTCAGAGAAAGTAGGCCTGATGAGGAGGATCATTAAAAAAAAAGGGAGAGTCAATGCAGTGCCCCTTCCCTCCTCCCCTTCTCTCTCCCTTTTTCCTTCTTCCCACTCTCCTTACCCTCTTACCTATTTCCCTTCTCTCTGCTCCCCTCTTATTCTTCCTTCTCTTCTCTCCTTCTTCTTCTTTCTTCTCCCTCCCCTTCTTCTTCTCCCTCTCCCTTCTTTCTTCTCCCCTCTTCTTTCTTCTCCCTCTCCTTTCTTCTCCCCTCCGCATCTCCTAACTCCCCCCTCGCATCCCCCAACTCTCCCCCTCCCCTCCCCCCTCCCCCTCCTTAAAACCACGAAGGGTCGCCGGCCATTACCTTAATTGTTCAATTAGTGGGTCTTCTTCCTCCTCTTTCTCCCCCCCCCCCCCGAAGGCGCGAGTGCTTTGGCCGCAGGACCCGTGGTGCTCGCGGTGTGTTTTCGTCGTGTTCTGACTGTGTTCTCGTCATTTTTTGTTCTTCTTTTGCTCGAGTTCTACCCGTGCTCGGTTGGTGTTTATTGTTCATGTCTCGTTCGTGTTGTGTTCTGTTCGTGTTTCGTACGTGTTGTGTTGTGTTTATGTTTCGGACGTGTGTGTTGTGTTCATGTTTCGATGTTCTAGTCGTATTTGCTCGTGTTCTTCTGTTCTGTTCCCTTACTATTTGTGTTCCTGTGTTCACCTCGTGTTCTCGTCGTGTTCTGCTCGTGTTCCATTAAGTGTTTTACCTGAACTGAAAGTTTGGTGTGTACTTCTGAGGGTTGAGGTTGCTTAAGTGGAAAAGAGGGGGGAGGGAGGGAGGGGGGGAGGGTTGGGTGGTTAGGATGGAGGGTTGGGGTTTAGGAAACTGGTGGATTTGTGTCGAGGGATTGCGCGAGCGCACGCGCGCGCACACACACACACACACACACACACACACACACACACACACACACACACACACACACACACACACACACACACACACACACACACATTCATTCACTCATTCACTCTCTTCTTCCTTCCTTCCTTCCCTTCCTTCCTTCCTCTCTCCTCCCTCCCCCTTCCCTCCTCCCTCTCTCCCTCCCCCTTCCTCCCTCTCTCCTCCCTCCCTCCCTCTCCCTCCCTCCCTCCCTCTCCTCCCTTCCCCTCTCTCCCTCCTTCCCTCCTTCTCTCCTCCCTCCTTCCCTCCCTCTCCCTTCCTCCTTCCTTCCTTCCTTCCTTCCTTCCTTCCTTCATCCTCCCCATTCTCTCACAGAAACCGTCTCATTCTCATTCTCTCTTCCACTTCCCCATCTCCGGTACCTCTCCACGCCCCCTTCCAAGGGAATAGGCTGCGAATGATGGGCGTGGTGAGTGATGAGAGGGAAGGGGAGGGACGAAAGAGGGGTTGGCAGAAGACAGGAAGGGAGGGAAGGGGAGTGGCGTCGAGAGAAGAGAGGAGGGAAAAGAAAGGGAGAGGTGAGGAGAGGAGGGGAAGTAGAGGGAGGAGGGAAGGGGAAGGGAAGGTGAGAGGTGAGAGGAGAACAGGGGAAGGGAAGGTGGGAGAGGAGAGGAGGGGAGGGGAGATGAGGGGAGATGAGGGGAAGGGAAGGGGGAATGTAAAGAAGGGAGAGGAGGAAAGAACAGGGAGAGAGGAGGATTTGATTCGATGTGATTGTATATTGATATAAAGTTATACATCAGAAGAAGTCATCGCCGTGTTAACTGACCCCTCAGACAATCCCATTATAGGCTCACGTAGAGGGGAAGAGGAGACAGGGGAAGTAGAGGAAATTAAGGAGAGAGGGGGCAGAGGGAAAGAGGGAGACAGGAGTAGAAGAAAATAAAAGGAAAGAGGCTGGCGGAGGAGAAGAGGGGACAGGGGAAGTAGAGGAAAATTGGGGAGAGAGGGGGGCAGAGGAAAGAGGGGAGACAGAGGGTAGAAGAAAATAAAGGAAAGAGGCTGGCGGAGGAGAAGAGGGGAGACAAAGGGTAGAGGAAAAGAAAGGAGAGAGGGGGCAGAGGAGAAGAGGGGACAGGGTGGAGGAAAATAAGGAGAGATGGGGAGCGAAAAAGAGGGAGAGAGGAAAATAAAGAGAGTGGGGCAGAGGAAAAGGGGGGAGACAGGGGAAGTAGAGGAAAATTAGGGAGAGAGGGGGGCAGAGGAAAGGGGGGAGACAGGGGAAGTAGAGGAAAATTAGGGAGAGAGGGGGGCAGAGGAAAAGAGGGGAGACAGGAGTAGAAGAAAATAAAGGAAAGAGGCTGGCGGAGGAGAAGAGGGGACAGGGGAAGTAGAGGAAAATAAGGGAGAGAGGGGGCAGAGGAAAAGAGGGGAGACAGGGATAGAAGAAAATAAAGGAAGAGGCTGGCGGAGGAGAAGAGGGGAGACAGAGGGTAGAAGAAAACAAGGGAGAGATAGGGACAGAGGAAAATAGGGGAGACAGGTAGAAGAAAATAGAGAGAAGCTAGCAGAGGAAAAGAGAGGAAACAGCGGGTAGAGAAAAAGAAAGAGAGGGGGGTGGGGCAGAGAAAAAGAGGGGGTAGAGGAAAATAAAGAGAGGGGGATGGGGCAGAGGAGAAGAGGGGAGACAGAGGGTGGAGGAAAATAAAGGGGAGAGGGGGCAGAGGGGAAGAGGAGAGACAGAGGGTTGAAGAAAATAAAGGAAAGAGGCTGGCGGAGGAGAAGAGGGGAGACAGAGGGTAGAGGAAAAGAAAGAGAGAGCAGAGGAAAAGAGAGGACACAGGGGCAGAAGAAAATAAGGAGGGAGGCTGGTAGAGGAGAAGAGGGGAGACAGAGGGTGGAGGAAAAGAAAGAGAGGGGGCAGAAAAAAGAGGGGTATAGGAAAATAAAGCGGGGGGGCAGAGAAAAAGAGGGTATAGGAAAATAAGAGAGGGGCAGAGGAGAAGAGGAGAGACAGAGGTGTAGGAAATAAAGGGGAGAGGGGGCAGAGGGGGCAGAGGGAAGAACGGGGCCGACCACTCGACACGCTCGTCAGGACAATTAACCCCTCGCGCGACCAAGCAGCATTTAGCTATTGGTTTTACACGCAACGATTCCCTGTCGCCACGAGCCCGCCCGCGTGTGGTCCCGCCCGTAGTTTTGATCCGCCAGGGCTGCTCGGGTGGCTGTGTGGGCGGCAGGGAGATTTTCGGAAGTTTTTATTGTTTTTTTGTTTTTTATTGTGTTTTGTTGTTTAGTGCTGGCTCTCTGTCTGTCTGTCTGTCTGTCTGTCTGTCTGTCTGTCTGTCTGTCTCTCTCTGTCTCTCTCTGTCTGTCTGTCTCTGTCCTGTCCTGTCTCTCTGTCTCTCTCTGTCTGTCTCTCTCTCTGTCCTCTCTGTCTACTCTCTCTCTCTCTCTCTCTCTCTCTCTTCTCCTCTTCTCTCTCTCTCTCTTCTCTCTTCTCTCTCTCTTTCTCTCTCTTCTCTTCTCTCATTCTCTCTCTCTTCTCTCTCCTCTTCTCTCTCTCTCACGCAACCGCTTTTCAAAACATAAATAATAATAATAATAATAGTATAATAATAGTACAACAACAACAACAACAACACAACAACAACAAACAGCAACAAACAGACAACAACAAGAATAATACTAATAAATAAAAAGGCGAAAAATGTCCCGCAAGTTGTCAGTCAAGTCAGCTGGGTTACTCTCTCGTCTCTCCTCTCCTTGACGTTCGCGGTGATGGTGGAGAACGGGTCGCCCTGAGGAGGAGGGTGGGAATGGGTGAGGGGAAGGGGGAGGGGCTTGAGGAAGGGGGAGAGGAGGGTGGCGGCGGCGATGAGGGGAGGGGGAGGAGGGACTCTGGGGATAGGGGAGGTAAGGTGATGGGAGGGGAGAGGGAATGGGCGGGGGAAGGGAGGGGGGAAAAGGAGGTGAGGAGTTTATAAGGCTGTGGGGTGGGAGAGGGGAAGGGTGATAAGAGGGGAATGGAAATGAGTGGGGGGAGGGAAAAGGGGAGATGGGTATGTTGGGAGGGGAAAGGAGGGGGTGGGAGAGACTAAGGGAGGAGAGGAGAAGAGGAGGAAATAGGGGGATGGAGAGAACGGGAATGGATGAGGGAGAGGGGAAAGATGGGGG
>NW_020872210.1:76301-83801 GCF_003789085.1 Penaeus vannamei
CGGGCGCCTTCTTTGATTGCTTCTCCGTCGGCGGAACGCGAGCGCCCTCCCCCGGGGCTCGTCGGAAGGGGATCCGCGCTGTGACCGAGCGGAGGAGATCGTCTTCGCCGTCTTGGGTCTGCGAGCGCCGTTGGGGGAGGGGTTTGTTGGCTCGATTTTGTTTTTTTTTTTTTAGGTATTTAGTTCATTTTTTTTCGTTTGTTTAGTTTTTTTTCGTTTTAGTTTTTTTTTTTTCTTTTTTTTCGTTTGTTTAGTTATTTATTTTTTTTTCGTTTATTTTAGTTATTTATTCTTTTTTTTTTTCTGTTTGTTTAGAGAAAGAAGAGAGAAAGAGAGAGAGAGAGAGAGAGAAGAGAAAGAGAGAGAGAGGAAGAGGAGAGAGAGAGAGAGAGAAGAGAAAGAGAAGAAAGAAAGAAAGAGAAAGATAAGAGAGAGAGAGAAAGAGAAGGCGGGAAACGAGAGGAAGCGGGGGGGGGGAGAGAGAGAGAGACGGCGGGGAACCTTATCTCGGGCGCCTTCTTTGATTGCTTCTTCTTCGCGGGAACGCGAACGCGAGCGCCTCCCCGGGGCTCGTCGGAAGGGGATCCGCGCTGTGACCGAGCGGAGGAGATCGTCTTCGCCGTCTGGGTCTGCGAGCGCCGTGGGGGAGGGGGTTTGTTGTCGTTTTTTTTTTTCGATTTTTTTTCGTTTATATTTATGTTTTTATTATTATTTTTTCGTTTTAGTTATTTATTTTTTTTTTTCGTTTGTTTAGTTTTTTTTTTTTCGTTTTAGTTTAGTTTTCTTTTTTTTTTTCGTTTGTTTAGTTATTTATTCATTTTTTTCGTTTGTTTAGTTATTTATTTTTTTCGTTTGTTTAGTTATTTATTTTTTTTTCGTTTGTTTAGTTATTTATTCTTTTTTTTTCGTTTGTTTAGTTATTTATTCTTTTTTTTCCGTTTATTTAGTTATTTATTCTTTTTCGTTTATTTAGTTATTTATTTTTTTTTCGTTTATTTAGTTATTTTTTTTTTTTCTTTTTTTTATTTTTTTCGTTTATTAGTTATTTTTTTTTTCGTTATTTAGTTATTTTATTTTTTTTTTCGTTTATTTAGTTATTTATTTTCTTTTTTTCGTTTTATTTAGTTATTGATTTGATGTTTTCGCTCTTGCACCCTTCCAACTGCAGAAGACGAGTTGATGCTCGCTTGTTGCAAGGAGCCGCCCTTATGTGGTTTCGCTTCGGGAGCCCCCTTCCACGCCCACGCACCCCCCCCCCCCCCCACCCCGTCCCTCAGCCCCGTGCTGCCGGAAGTGCTCGTTTAAATAGCGTTGAGAATCGCAGTCTTCTTTTGGTGCTCGTGTGGCAGAAGAGGAGGAGGGAGGAGATGGGAGGAGGAGGAGGGGGAGGTGGGGGAGGGGGAGGGAGGAGAGGAGGGGGAGGGGGAGGGGGGAGGAAGGGAGGGGGAGAGCGGAGAGAGAGAGGAAGAAAAATATGAGGGGTGAGCAAGAGGGAGAGGAAGGACGGGGAAAGGAGGAGAAGTAAAGAGAAATGGGAGCGGCAGTAGGAGAAGAAGAGCGGAGGGAAGGAGAGGGAGAGAAGGGGTGGAGAAGGAGAAATGAGAGGAGAGAGAGAATGGGACGGGAAGGAGGAGAGAAATGGAGCGGCAGTAGAAGAATAAGGATGGGAGGAAGTAAGAAGGAGAATCGGAGGAGAGGAATGGACGGGTAAGAAGAGAGTAAAGGAAAGGAGAGGGAAGTTAGAAGAATAAGGATGGAAAGGAAGAATCGGAGGAGAGGAATGTCAGAAGAATAAGGATGGGAGAAAGAGTAGAGGGGGAATCGGAGGGAGAGGGAGAGACGGAAGAGGAGAGCGGCGGCAGCGCGAGTCACGTGTCACGCCGCTCATCCCTGGCCCTGGCTCCGCGGCACTGTGCCACGCTGGCCTGCTGCTTGGGAAGGCACTGTGGCACGGTGCGAAGATTCTCTCTCAAGTTTGCGATCCTTTCTACCATTTCTCTGTTGATGTCGATGTCTCAAGTGAATTTGTAATTGTTTTTTATGTATTTTAAAGAAAAGTAGATTAGAAATTGACGATGATGATGGTGTAATGGTGATAATGATAATAGTAATGGTGATATTAATTATGGTAATTATGATAATGGTAAGGGTAATTAGTATGATAATAATGATGATTAATGTAATGATAATAGGAATAATGATAATGGTGATCAACCTTAAAAAATGATAATGATGATGATGACGAGTAACAGATAAAAGTGATGATAAAGAGTAAGTCCGAGGCCGGTGACCCCCTCCCCCTCCCATCCCCACCCCCCACCCCCGCCGAACCGTCCGCGAGGGTCGTCCGCCCGCACGTCAGGAGGCGTCGTCTTGAATTCATTGGCGACGACCATGAATAATTCTCCGCGGGCGTGCATGACGCCGAATACGTACATGTCTTTTCGGGGATTTTTTTTTTTTGGGGGGGGGAGGTGGGGGTGGATGGAGAGGGGGTAGAGGAGAGGGAGAGGGAGAGTGAGGGGAAGAGGGGAGGGAGGGGTGAGGGGTAGAAGGAGGAATGGGGAGATAGGAGGGGGAAGGGATGGGAACGGGAGATGAGGAGAGGGAGAGGGAGAGGGGGAGGGGATAGGGGAGATAGGGAGGAGAGGAGGAGGAGGAGGAGAGGAGGAGGGGAGGGTGTAGAGATGGAGGAGGCGAGTTGGGGGAGATGGGGAGGGGTGAAGGACGAGCTTCATGGAATTTGTTGTTTACGTTTTTTTTTTTTTTTTCTAGGATAGAGAGGGGAGGGGGTGTTGACGTCATAATCGCCTTTCGAGGAGTGGATGATATGGGGGGCGGGGGGGCGGGGGAGGTTGTGTGATGTGTGATTCTCTTCCTCTTCCCCTTTCTTTGTTCAATTTGTGTGGCTGGGATTGGTGATTCGGTTGCGATGTTGGGATTGGAGTTTAGAGATTTGGAGGGATTCCATGTGCGCCGAAGTTTGTTTCGTANCCCTCCTCGCCCCCTTTCCTCCCCTCCCCTCCCATTTGGTTCTGTCCCTCTTGTCCTCGATTCGGTTCTGCTCTCCTTCCTCCCGGTTTTGTGCGTCCCTTTCCCCCCCGGTTCTATTCTATGCGTTCCCCGGGTACGGTTCTGTTCACGTTCTGCTCTCCCTCCTCTCTGTCCCTATCTCTCCTTCTCCTCCACATGTTCCCTCGGTTATGACCCACTCCCCTATCTCGTCTGGTTCTCCTTCTCCTCCTTTGATGTCCATCTCCTGTTCTGCTCTCGTTCCCTCGGTTTTTTTCTTTCTCCCGGTTCTGCTGCTCTCGCCTGGTTCTTCTCCCCTTCTCCTCCGTTTCTGCTCTCCTTCCCTCGGTTCTGCCTCTCTCCCCTATCTCACCTGGTTCTCCTTCTCCTTTGATGTCCTTCTCCGGTTCTGTTATCGTTCCCTCGTTTTTTTCTCTCTTTCTCCCTGTTCTGTTGTTCTCCCTCATTCCCCTGTTCCCCAGTTTTGCTCTCCTTCCAAGTTCTGTTCTGTTCTTCACCTCCATTTCCTCAACCCCCCTTTGTTCTGATCTCTTCCTCCCCTTTTATTTGACCTTCTTTCTGGTTACTTCTTTATTCTCCTCTCTGACATCTTCATCCTGTATTTTCTTGCGTTTTTTTCCTTGACGTCTCGCTCTTCTTCCTACATTCCAACGTCTTTTTTCTTCTTCCCGCTTTCCGACGCCTTTCAACTTCTGCTTTTTACTTTCTCTCTTTTCCTAGTTTCCGTTTCGACGTTTCCTCTTCTTCTCCCGCTTTTCGAGACTTCCTACTTTATCCTGTTTACTTCCTCCGACGCCGCCCTTTTTTTTCCCTGCTGAAAACGCCCCCCTTCTTTTTTCGCTCTCCTTCGCCCCTCTTCTTCCTCCTGCTTTTCGACGCCCCCCTTCTTCCTCCTGCTTTCCTACGCCCCCCCTTCTTCCTCCTGCTTTCCTACGCCCCCCTTCTTCCTCCTGCTTTTCGACGCCCTCCTTCTTCCTCCCGCTTTCCTACGCCCTCCTTCTTCCTCCTGCTTTCCTACGTCCTCCTTCTTCCTCCTGCTTTTCGACGCGTCCGCTTTCATCCCGCTTTTTGTAGTCTCGTTCTTCTAGCCCGCTTTTCGACGCCTCGTTCGGTTCCGGCTTTNCTTTTTACCTTTCATTATTTTTCAAAACATTCGTTCATATAATCGTTTTTTCATTCATTCATTCACATTGTCATTTTCTTATGTCATTAATTTATCAATCACTTTATTTTTTTTTGTTCACTATTCTGGTTCGATTTAACTTATTATTTTCATTTATCTCTTTATCATCTGTTTATTACCCTTTTCTTTTCCATTCATTTACGGTCTTCTGTTGATTATCTCATTCATTATCCATTTCATTTATCATTTCTTCTTTGTATAACATTTGACCTTTTTACCCATTTGTGACCTCTTACTCATTATATTATTCACTTTTATTGATTAATCTATTCATTAATTACCTTTTAAGTTGTTTTTTTCATTTATAAGTTTCATCCATTTATTGAATATTTAATTCACTTTTATTGATTAAGTTATTCATCACCCTTTACGTTTTCTTCCATTCATGACGCTTTCACACTATTTGTTTATCAGGCTTTTCTTCTATTCATCTATTCGCACCTTTTTTTTCTCCTTCATTCATTTTCTTGAGTTTATTTTCTTCATTCATTCCTTTACCCCTTTTGATTGTCCATTCACCCATTCATTCATTTTATTTTCCATCTTTATACCATATTCCATATTTTTCTTTTCATTTGTATTCCATATTCCGTCTTTTCATTTCCATCTTTATTCTATATTCCATCTTTTTATTTCCATTTTTATTCCATATTCCATCTTTTCATTTCCATCTTTATTCCTTATTCCATCTTCTCTTTTCCATCTTTATTCCTTATTCCATCTTTTCTTTTCCATCTTTATTCCTTATTCTATCTTTTCTTTTCCATCTTTATTCTATATTCCATTTTTCCATTTCCACCTTTATCCCATATCCCATCTTTCCATTTCCATTTTTCATTCCACATCCCATCTCCTCATTCCCACCTTCATTCCATTCCATTCATTTCCCTTTATTTACTTATTCACATTCATGACCCTTATTCTATTTCACCTTTTTTTCACGACCTCGTATGCCACGTGTCCCATTCCTTAGCAATTGCACGTTGATTCTTCCTGCGGGTCACCCAGTCACATCCAATTTCCCAGAAGAAAAGAATTCAATTATGTTTTTTTTTTTTTTTTTTTTTTCTTAAAGAAGGGAGAAAGGGAGGGGGAAGGGAAGGGAAGATGGAGGGGAGAGCGGAGAGGGCGGAGAGGAGGGGGGGGGGGGGGAGTGGAAGAGGAGGAGGAGGAGGAGGAAGAGGAAGAAGAAGAGGAAGAAGAACAGGAGGAGGAGGAGGAAGAGAAAACAAAAACAAAAAAAAGTGAAATAATGATGTAAAAAGAAAATGAGAAAATGAATTGAAAAAGGGGAAGAGTAAGATGCTCCCTTTTCACCCTCCCCCAACTCATTCCCCCCTCCGCTCTTCCCCCTCCCCCATCCCCCTTCTACCCCTCCAATCCCCTACCACCACCCCTTCCCCCTTCTACCCCCATCCCCCCCCCCACTCCCCTTCCCCCTTCTACCCACCCCCATCCCCCACCCCATCCCCTTCCCCCTTCCACTCTCCCTTTCCTCACCCCATTCCCTCCCCTACATCATCCCCCTCCCCCCCTCTACCCCCCTCCCCACCCCACTCCCCCCCCCTTCTACCCCCCCCCCCCATCCCACCCCCCCCCATCCCCACCACTCCCCTCCCCCCTTCTACCCCACCCCCTCCCCCAACCACTTAAAAAAACCCGAATCGCACTGAAAAGGCAAAACCAAACCTGCTTGCTTTCGGAGCCTCGACGGAGCGGAATCCAGGCAATCCGACGCTTCATTTACCTTCAGCAAATGTCAAAGGCAAGTTATTCCGACGGTCCTCATGCCAGATGGATTCGTAACAAATGCTTGTCTTCAAGTTTGCGAAAAGAGGAAGAGAGAAAGAAAGAAAAACGTCCTCGTACTAATAATAGTTATCATCTTCTACTGCCTTCCGCTTTTTTCTTCCTTTTTTAAGAGTAAATACAAGCAAACAGAGACAATTATTTCAATTATTTCTTCCTAATTGAATTGACTTTACCCTTGTTTGCATTGCATTGATTTGTCATTGTTGAAGAGTGTTCTTGTGTTAAAAAATAATAATCATCAGCTTGTGCAAAATGAAAGGATGATACAGTGAAAGAATGAAGTATTGAAATATGGATTGCTTATTAAGTGATTTATTTTAGGGACGGGTCTGTCTGTCTCTCTCTCTCTCTCTTCTCTCTCTCTCTCTCTCTCTCTCTCTCTCTCTCTCTCTCTCTCTCTCTCTCTCTCTCTTCTCTCTTTCTTCCTCTCTCTCTCTCTGTGTCTGTCTCTCTCTCTTCTCTCTCTCTCTCTCTCTCTCTCTCTCTCTCTCTCTTCCTCTCTCTCCTCTCTCTCTCTCTCTCTCTCTCTCTCCTCTCTCTCTCTCTCTCTCTCTCTCTCTTCTCTCTCTCTCTGTCTCTCTCTCTCTCTCTCTCTCTCTCTCTCTCTCTCTCTCTCTCTCTCTCTCTCTCTCTCTTCTCTCTCTCTCTCTCTCTCTCTCTCTCTCTCTCTCTCTCTCTCTCTCTCTCTCTCTCTCTCTCCTCTCTCTCTCTCTCTCTCTCTCTCTCTCTCTCTCTCTCTGTCTCTCTTCCTCTCTCTCTCCTCTCTCTCTCTCTCTCTCTCTCTCTCTCTCTCTCTCTCTCTCTCTCTCTCTCTCTCTCTCTCTCTCTCTCTCTCTCTCTCTCTCTCTCTCTCTCTATCTTCTCTATCTATCTATCCATCTATCTATCTGCATGCAAATGTGTGTGTTTGTATGTGTATATAACTGCTTGTATATTTCTGTCTTATTCCTTTCAAACAGAAGTGTATGACACTGATAATAACAAAGAACTATGAGTTCATTGCCTTGTATTGCAACCTTTTTGACAATACAGTAATTTCATTTGCTAAAAGAAAGCCAATATTTGCTTCTTGTTGGCTGTCATGCTGGGCTGTCTCGCGTGTGATTACATATTGCCACGATAAATAATTTCATAACGAATGTATATCATTGAAGTTTTTTTTCTTTTTCAAGATCATTACAGTAATTTGGTCTGAATGTTCGAGCCAGCTTTGAGTGCAGACGAATAGAGAATTCAAGGTATTTTTTCTATTTTCTATTACATGGAAGTCTTAACGAGATGATTAAGAAAACATTTTATATATACAGAGAATATATTTTTTTTTCCTTCATAAATATCAAATACGCTTATGTCCCTGGAATGAAAACCGAGACGGATTTTCCTCTGCAAGAATTATGATCGGATGAAAATGTTGAAATGTTCGAAAATATAAATCTTCTGAGTATGTAGAACTAATAATAATTGATTAAAGT
>NW_020872210.1:88801-91434 GCF_003789085.1 Penaeus vannamei
TATATATATTGGTCAATATTATTATCACTCTCACAATTATCTTCATTGTCATTATCACCATTATAATGATGATGACGGTGCAAATCAAGATTTCAAGGGACACATAATACTCTTTATTACTCCTTTGCTGATGTTCTCTGCTCACCTTCCTTGTCTTAAGATCAACCCTAACCGTCCTCAATCTTCCTCTTTTAATCAGCTTTTATTGTCAATGAAAGCGATGGGCAATTCTCTTGTCACCGAATCTCAAAAGGCATTTGATTGTCCGATCAAAGCTGGTTCACTGTATACCCTCCTTCCTCCACCACCACACAATCTCTCTTCTGTCATTTTAGCTTTATGTGTTGTATCGAAGTTTTATATCTGTTTTTATGGTGTATTGTATGTTGTGCATTAAGTAGGTTTATGGTGCTTTCCTGAGGAATGGTTAATATCGTAGGTTATCATTATCATGATTACTATTACTATCATCATTATTATTGTTATTATTGTTATTGTATGGTGATGATAATGGTGGTAATAGCGATGATGATGATATTTGTTATTAGTATTATTATCATTATTATCATTGTCTTTATTATCATTACTGTTGCTATTATTACTATTACCTTTGCTATCATTATCATCACTGTCATTATCATAATCATTCTTATATTATTCATATTATCATCAATGTTTTAACTATCATTATCATCATTATCATTACTATTATCATCATTATTATCATTATCTTTTTACTATAAATAATGCTATTATTTACCATTATTGTGTTTTTGTTATTTGATTACTATCATTATCATTTTTACTATCATTATTTATTATTCTACATTAATATTATTGTTGTTGTTTTTACTGTCATTACTATGATTATTATCATTGTTGTTGTTTTTACTATTATTTCTTATTATTAGTATTATTATTACATTGCATTATAATGATCATTATTTTTTTTCTTATCATTATCATTATTATCATTATTACTGTTATCATCATTATCATTATTATGAAATTACTGGAACGACAGACTCTCTGCTTGTGTTGTGTGTGGTGTGTGTGTGTATGTGTGGTGTGTGTGTGTGCGTTAATATCGTGTAGAGCATATGATACATAGTGATAATCATTTCTAGATCCCTTTCACCACTAACTACTTTGCTGTTGCTGTTCCTACAAATGATGATACTATTTGATGACTATGATAGCAGTAATGATAAGACAAACGATAAAACAAAATATATTAATAATAATTACGATAATTCAAGTGATGAAAATAATAATGATAATAATAACGATAATGCTGATAATAATTACAGTAATCATACCTTATAACGTATTGTTTGCAGAATACAGTACAGCTGATACAAGGCTTTATAGGTCAGCCTGAAAAGGTCTGAAAGGATTTAAGGTCAGGCGGTGGTGGGCTAGGGATGGTCTGGTTGCTTAGTGGGAATTGTTTGTGGTTTTAGCGATCTCTTGTTCATGTGAAAGGATGGTGTTACTTGGAGGTTTGGTGAGGATAAGTTCTTTTTATCTATTTCTCTCTCTCTCTCTCTGTTTGACTCTCTATCTCTCTCTCTCTCTCTCTCTTTCTCTCTCGTCTCCTCTCTCTCTTCTCTCTCTCTCTCTCTCTCTCTCTCTCTCTTCTCTCTCTCTCTTCTCTCTCTCCTCTCCTCTCTCTCTGCTCCCACTCCCCTCTTATCTCCCCCTCGTTCCTCCTTCCTTCGCCCCTCCTCAGTTCCCTTACCCTCTCAATCTCCAACTCAAATCCCGCGACTCCCTTGAAAATTCATAACCCAAAGCCTTAAAAGGACCATCGTGACTCTTTGTCGAATGGTAACGGAAGCGGGCTGCGCATGCCACCTTGCGAAGCGGGTATATTACCGCTTTAAATTATCCTTGTGATATCAACGATTTCCTTTAACTCGGGTATACTTATTAAACTCCTGGACTTTTGCTAGCTTTCGAGGCCCAAGAACCGGCAGGCATGAATGATGTGTAACCAGAAGTCATATTGGGTTCCTGTTCTTCTGAGTATGTGTGAGGCGTGAGTGGATGTGGCACTGTGGCATTGTAAATGCGTTGTATATGTAGTAGTGTTCTACACTAATGTAATACTGGCGCGGCATTGTTTTTGTTGAGTTGTATGTTAATATGTAGAAGTACAGTTCGCTCCGAAATACTACTTTAACCACAGAAGTCATACACAAAATGTATATATACACAACACAGATGTACGTCTTCGTGGGTGTGGTTATATCGGTGTGTGAACATCGGAACGTATTTTTTTCCGATACATTCCTTATGAATTACAAATAAAAGGAAAACATAAAGACCAGCCAGAGAACAGGGGAAATACAAAACCGATATACTGCATCAGAGAAACAGCTTCAAAGGCTTTATTATTCAATCACGTCCCATACATCCAAAAGAACCGGAAAGAACATAAAGC
The DNA here is from genome assembly GCF_003789085.1 of Penaeus vannamei. NCBI lineage: Eukaryota > Metazoa > Arthropoda > Malacostraca > Decapoda > Penaeidae > Penaeus > Penaeus vannamei. The sequence goes on from NW_020872210.1 coordinate 91,248, forward strand.
AGCGTATCATTGATTTTTTTTCATAAAAAAGAGAAAAGAAGGAAACAAAGAATATATATATACTTACCTCACTCTCCTCTTCTCTCTCTCTCTCTCTTCTCATCTGCTCTCTCTCGTCTCTCTCTCTCTCATCTGTTTCTCTCTCTATATAATATATATATAAATAATTTAATATTATATTTAATTA
>NW_020872211.1:11528-19028 GCF_003789085.1 Penaeus vannamei
GTTCGCCCGCCTCGTTCAGACAGCGTGTTGTTAGAATAAGTCTTAATTAAGATGGTTAACTGCTTTTGCGAATATTGCGTGACTCCTTATCGCCCCGAAAAGGGTTCCCTCCAGAAGTGAATTAAGCGTTGGACTTTTGCTTTTGCTTTACATTGTAACCGAATCGGCAACAAAGCCTTATGATGGGCACATTGCTTGAATGCATCGTTGCATGAGGAATTATGTGGCTCGATGGAAATACTAACTTGGGTATGAGATGAAAGTTTAATTGCATTTGAATTGTTGCATGAGAAATTGATACATATATGATTTGCATTTCCATAACGGCAAAGCCTGAATGTGTCATTTTGATATATGTTCGTTATTCAGATACGCTGTTGATATTTAGTGTATGTGGCACGTTTCCTTTACTAAGCCGATTAATAACTATGCTATAAAAGATAATTGCTGCTTAGTGCAGTGATACCGTGCAATACCTTGCACATCCTGACTCTTCCTGTGCGATGCCTGGTAATGCTTACCCTTCCCCTCGCACCTTTCTTCCTTTCCTCCCTTTCTCGGTTTCTCTCTTCTATCTCTTTCTCGCCCTTCCATCCTTTCCCTTTTCTCTTCTCCTCTTCCCCTTCCCCATACGTCCCCTAACCTACCTTTCCCCTTCCCTCTCTAATTATCTCTCCCCTTCTTCCCTCCCTCCGTTCGTCGCTCTTCCTCTCCCTGTTCTCCTTCCTCCCTCCGTCTTTCCCCTCTGTTCATTTACCCTCACTCACCTTTTACAGTGCCCTCTTCACGCCAGCCAATTTGGGAGACAATTTCCATCGCGTAATAAAACATGGCGATTTTATTTAGATATTAAAGTATGTCAGAAATTTCGGGCCTCCAGAGGCACTCCTCGGGCGCCGAAAGAACGCGATGGATTAAGAAATTGAAAAGTCTCTCTAGGAAATGGGAAGGGAAGGGAAGGGAAGAAAAGAGAAGAGAGGGAGGGATCAACGCCGCCGGTGTCTTTATGGCGCTGATGCTCTTGGCTATGAGTTGTTGGTCTGCTGGAAATGTGTTAGGAACTCTTTTTGCCGTTTGCAGCGTGGGACGGGCGATAACCTGCTCGGCGTGTAATCCGAGAGAGGGAGAGGGAGAGAGATAGGAAGGGGGAGGGGGAGAGTGAGAGGGAGAGAAGCGAGTGGGAGGGAGAGGGAGATTGTGTCGAGGGATATCATGCGTTTACGTATGCCCGAATGCATGTAATCACGAATGAGAATGTGTTCCTACGCATCTGTGAAGCAGAGGCGTTCTGGGATATTCAGGAGCATTGGACAAGCCACGAAACAATGTTTACCATCGAAGGGAGGATTGAGGATATTGGGGCCACACAATTAAGGTCGGGACACGGTGGAGGCCGTGTATTCCCTGGTGAATACGTGCATATTTCTCTGGCCCGTGTATCTTTGTTCCCCGTGTTATCTGCGTGTGTTTACAGTTTGGTGCACAAGCCGTCGGGAGTTTTCGTTGCTGTACGAATGTTGCTTTTGGAGGATCGCGGTCCGCTGCCGCGATGCTAATATTGAAATAATAGCGACATTCCTTTAGGTCCTCGGCCGGAGGCAGAGGGCGGCAAAGGTTGCTAGGTATATTTTCATTGGCTCTTTTAGAAGTTTATTTGAAGGATAGAAGTGTTCGAGAAGGGAACGAACTCGTTTACTTTCCTTCTTGTTTATGTTCGTCCAGGGATTATAAGAGTTTTTAGTGTAGGGATTGTTTCATGGCCAGAGAAGCTGTATAGAATCAGTCCAGGATGTGAGGGAAGTTTGAGTGACAGATAGACAGGTAAACAAATAGCCTGGCAATCAGGAAGACAAGTAGGCGGGCGGACTCTAAGGCATACAGAAAAAATAACGATGTTTATACTTATTAAGATCATTTCTTTGCATAAGAGAAAGGAAGTGTAAGGAAGCTTCACGTAATTGCTGATTAAATGGACAAAGTTTTTTTTCTTTTTCTTTTTTTTTTTTTGCTTCCCCATAATCTCTCATTCACGGTCGTAGTCTGATATGCATTTAATTACGTAAGTTCCTTTTGCATTGGGGATTCATTATCCGCCCATTATAACTCGTCACCTACTGCGTATTATGCATTATTTTCATCGCCGCATAATCACATTTTTCCCAACGGTTTTAGCCATCTGTGCGCTCGCAGGGACATCCCATTCCCGCAGCGGCATCCACATGTACCCGCGTCCTATCCACTTGCAAAGAGTTCCTCGTACTCCATAACAGGACTTGGCTCGCAATATTGCCTAACTTTCCCGTATCTCGGCGCCCGTTTCACTTAACAGGATAGTTGATGAGGAGAGGAGGAGGGGGAGAGGGCTGCTGAACTCGCTCCGCAGTCAGCATGCATTATACATGTTTGTTCTTCGCGCGACTCGACCCTCGAACGCACCTGTTGATTCCGAAGCGAAGTCGCCTTTGTTCTCTCTGATCTGGGATGGAAATGAGGCTTTTCCGCCGCGGGTTTGCGCTGGGGAGAGTCCGCGCAACACGCGCCTTGCTTGCGATTGGGAATTTGACGTTCATTTCGCGCGCTCCTTTGATCGCGGCTTCTTCTTGTAAGAGCAATAGTGATTTCCGTTTTCCCGCGAGCAAGAGGGAGACATGAGCACCACGACAGTTTTGTGTGTGTGTGTGATATGTGTGTGCGTGTGAGGGGTGGGGTGGGGGGGGGAGTCCAATGAAATTAATGACACTGCCAGGACTGGCGGTGTTTATATGTCGATATTTGTATTATATGTATATTGTGTAAGCATTAGTATCTCTAAAAGTAAGTGCGAGGAATTCCTGGTGGGATTTCAGATGTGTGTCGCTATGTTTGTAACGTGCGTGTAAATGACGTAGTGTGCATGTTCAGCGTCAGCGCATGTAGACGAAATTGTATTTAAGAGGAAAGAGACCTTGGATACACGACAGACATTGAGGTTAAACCCTGGCCTATTCCATGGCTTATTAAAATTCCCAGCGTTGACGTAGTTCCAGATCGAAACCGTATTTGTAGTCGAAAACAGTTTTTTTTTAGGGAGAGGGGTATGCCTGCATTTTCATTGCATTTTCCTCGCTCAACAGATGTCTGTAAATTAATTCCGAAATGTTTAACACAAGGCGCTCGCACGAAAATGAAAATGTCGGGAGCAGTATCCATGGTTTTGTATTCAGGGTCAGCATCGGCAAAACTTTTTTTTCCCTTTCTCTCTCTCTCTCTCTCTCTCTCTCTCTCTCTCTCTCTCTCTCTCTCTCTCTCTCTCTCTCTCTCTCTCTCTCTCTCTCTCTCTCTCTCTCTCTCTCTCTCCTCCTCCTCTCCTCCTCCTCCTCCTCCTCCTCCTCCCTCCTCCTCCTCCTCCTCCTCCTCCTCCTATATATATATATATAATATATATATATATATATATATATATATATATAATATATATATATTATATATATATATATAGGTAGACATATACATACATACATACATACATACATACATACATACATACATATATATACATATATATACATATATACCTAAGTACATATATACGTAAATGTATGTATTTATGTATACATGTGTATATATATGCGTGTATAAACTATATCCCTCCATCCCTCCCTGCTCCTTACCATCAGCGCTCACTCTAGATGCATGTGTATATAAGAAGATGAATAAAAGAAAAACAATGGAAAGGGGCCTCATCTCAACTGAAACGAAACATCAAATTGCATGTCCGATGATCGTGTGCTCCCTCCGCCTCCCTCTTCCCTCTCGGCTCCCCATTCTCACCTCACGATCTTCCATCCGTTCCCGTTGTGAGAGATGAGGCTCGTTTGAAATGAAAGCTTTACATGTTAGAAATTCGCGCATAAGCTTCCCTGCTCCCAATTCCCATGCGCTCCCGCCCCTCTCCATGACTGTGCGGGCGTTGTCATTCATGCTTGCTCACGTACACTCACGCACTCATACGCTGTTTTGTTTTCGTCCCCGAACACAGATGCAGTCATTCAAACACACGACGCAGGCACACGCATAAAGCATATTTTATCCGAATGATTGCCGTGGAGTAACTCCGTTTTCCTCTGCGCGAAGTATAATGGCCTTTCGGGAGAATCGGGTCCCGGCGGAGGCAGAAATGTCAGAGTTCACTCCCTGGTCAGCCAAGGGGGCGGGAGAGGGGGGTTGGGCGGGGCCTCGTGGTGGGGAGTTGTAGGGGGCGGGGGCCTCGTGGGTGGGGGAGTGGAGTAGGGGTTGGGGCCTCATGGGTGGGGGAGCAGAGGGCTGGCCACATGGGCGGCGGGAGGGCCTTCGGGGGGATAGGTGGAAGGGGAAAGGAGATGAGGGATGGCAGAGTAAAAGGTTTGTAGGGACGAAAAAGGAGCATTTTCCTAGATAGCGACATATGCATTGAAAGAAGTGCCAGAAAACCGGTAAGAGCGTTTATTTATTTTTTATTTTTTCATTTTTTTATAATTATTATTTATCCTGCGCCGTGAGTTAAAATGTAAGAGTTTTACTATCATTATTTTTCCCCTCTGTTGTTTTTCCATGAGTGAGGGAACACAATGAAATATTTATATCGTCAAGCCCGAAGAGTTTTTTTCTGGAAAAAATATAAACATTTTCATTTTCAATGCATTTTATAAATCACAGACGGTAAAAGAGAGATTTATGTAGCATAGTCGATCCTGTGTGAGACGATTGATTTGTTCTCAGAATTGTCTCTTGTTGACTTCCTCAGACAGGTGATGGATCTCGCCAGGATGGGTGTGTCACTGTGGGTCTCCCTGTGTCTGTCTATCGATCTTTCTATCTATCTCTGTCTCTCCCTCCTTCCCTCCTCCATTTATCTCCTATCTCCTAGCTCGCTTTCGCCCTCTCTCCCTCCCTCCCGCCATCCTTTTCATTTCAGGTGAGTGCGCACACGTAAGAGCTATTGTTATATACTTTTGGTTCAACGTTTTTCTCTTTGAGTGAGCAATTGTTTACCATTTAGAATTTATACGTAGGATTCTTGGAAGTATTTCCATTGCAGAACGATAAAAAGAACATCGAGAAATAGAGACGTTGCAAGGGATTGGGAAAGGGGGGGAGGGGGAAGTGAAGGGGCTAGAATTCAATCGGAATTTCTCATCTCGGATTTTTCATGTCTTCCGACCGTTATATACGAACCGGAATCTGCAGCGTAGCACGTTTGTCTCCCGTGTTTTTAATGTCATTTTGTGATGTTATGATTTGGGATTTTTTCCCTTATGATTTCCTAGACAGATTGAAGAGTTTGATATTAAAGATAGACATGCTGACGAAAGTGAATGAGTCGATTTTGTGTCGAAACGAGAACGGCAGGGATATTGTCCGCCACTGAAACATGCAAATGAGCGCGTGAGGTGGGCGCTGATCAATCCTCTTAGTGAGCTGTAGTCGCTGTTTCAGAAATCCTGAATCTTAAAATCGTTCTCCCTCATCGCATTTGGCAACCGTGAATGTCGCTTTAAGCTCAACGCTTCGGAATATTTAATTGGGGAAAAAAGGGAAAATGTGAAAAGGACGGGAGGAAGGGAGAGGGAAAAAGGTTGAAATTATTAAAGGTTGAAAAAGGGAGATTGCAGAAGGGGCTGTAGAAGGAATAGGATGAAAATACGCAAATGGGCCAAACGAGACGAAAAGAGAATAAGAAAAGGAAAACAGGCTAGGCTGAGTGCAAAGTCAGAGGGAGCTAAGGGAGTAAAAAAATACTACAGTGTAAAGGGAAGGTTAGATGTGCGAGGTAATTAAGTGGCAAATTGGGAGTTGAGGGGAACCATAAAAATGGGAGCGAGGGAAGCCGTGGGGAGGGACTGATACCATCATTGGGGCAAGTCTCACGTACTCCGCCCGCCCGGGGAAACCCCCTTAAAGTAAACTGGCAAAGCCCCTCGAAAGCCGGGCCTCTCGCGGGACCAGTTAGCTGCTCCAGCGGGTGCGCAGAGAGGCTATGGGCGAGAGTAAGGGAAGGAGCGGACGGTCATTATTTATTCATTTATTTGTATAGTTATTTATTTCGTTTCATTCTTGTTTTCAAGTCCATCACGAGTATTTGTTTGTTTATTTTCGGTTTGTTTCATTCTTGTTTTCAGGGTTGAGGCTGAGCGCTCCGCCAGTTTACGTTTATGTTTGGTTATTTATTTTGTTTCACTCCTGTTTCCAAGTACCTAAAGGTCAAATGTGAGTAATTTGTGATATGGGAGAAGGAGTAAAAAGTGCATATTCCCGCTAACACTGTGGAAAAATGTTTACCCATTGTTACAGGAGTTTTGATGATTGGAAATGAGTAGACAATCCTTGTTTGTTACCAGTTCGCTATACCTTTCAGTATTTCGCAATACCTTTCTGATAATTTGTTACCTTGTGAGCTATAACTCTCTCTCCTCTCTCACTCTCTCCTCTCTCTCCTCTCTCCTTCTCTCTCTCTTCTCTCCTATCCTCTCCTCTCTCTCCTGTCCTCTCCTCTCTCTCCTATCCTCTCCTCTCTCTCCTATCCCTCTATCCTCTCCTCTCTCCCTCTCCCTCTCTCCCTCTCCCTCTCCCTCTCCCTCTCCCTCTCCCTCTCCCTCTCTCTCTCTCTCTCTCTCTCTCTCTCTCTCTCTCTCTCTCTCTCTCTCTCTCTCTCTCTCTCTCTCTCTCTCTCTCTCTCTCTCTCCTTCATTTTCTCGTCGTTTCTCCTTCCCTCCTTCCCTTTCTCTCTTTCTTTTTTATCTACTTCCTAATACCTTCTTAATATTTCGTGTTGATATTTTAGTTACCTTATAAACTCACTCTCCCTCCCTTCCTCCTCTTATCCTTTCATCCTTGCTCCTTTTCCCTTTTTCTTTCCCGTTTCTCTCCTTTCGTATCCCTCCCTTAGCTTAGCATATTTTTTTCCTCCTCTTCCTCGTCTCCGAACTTTTCTCTTGCTCCCTCTCCCTTCCCTCCATGCTTTTACCAACTCTCTTGCCTCCCCCTACGGTTGTTCTGATGGCTAAACTTTTGTTTTGGAATCCGGGGAAAAAGTATATTTTAAATCTCCGTCGTACGCTTAGTGTGGTCATGAATCACTGTGGTCTTTTTTTAATGATAATAAATGGCATATGCAGCTGTGGCACAATTTTGACGCTTGGGTTTCACTTTTGTTTTTATGATAAAGGTATAAAATTGAGATTATTTCGCATTTTACTGAGAAACAAAAGAAACAAATAAATTTTCCGGACGCCTTTCTTCTTAGGTTGCATTTTGGGCTTTCCCTTTTCGAGATTTCCCGAGGTGGACAGTCCGTGCATCCTTGTCTCGGCTAATGTGGTTGAGAAATCTGTGATAGACTCCTTGATAAACGCGATAAGACTAACGTTGGATATTAGATTTTGGCAGAGTAAATGGATTTGAGAGTGTCGGGTCCTCCCTCGCGAGACGCTCTTTGTTGTCTGGGATTCGGGTCTCCCTGCTCTTAGTGGAGACTGCGTTATC
>NW_020872211.1:24028-54615 GCF_003789085.1 Penaeus vannamei
CCATCGTCATTTCATATTTTACGGTCTAAATGCAATTACTCTAATTAGAATCCTGCTCCTTTTTCCCCGCGCCCCTACGACGGCGAGCCAGGATCTAGGAGGCCGCGGGAAGGAGCTCCGGCGCGCCACCGAGTCCTGCCGCCGCGGTCCTGCCCTTCCGTTCTGGTCCTTTCCGCAGTTTCTTTTTATTTCCTTGTCTTCCCTCCTTTGCGTTTCTTTCTCCTCCCTTCGCCTCTTACTTGTTTTCTTTCCTTCCTTTCTCCTCCCTTCGCATTAATGTTTTCTTCTCTTCCTTTCTCCTCCCATCGCTTTCGTGTTGTTTTTTTTCTTCCTTCCGTGCCTTCTTATCCCTTTCCATGTCTTCCTTTCCTTCCCTTCCTCTTTCCGTTCCGCCCCTTCTCTCACCTTCACCTTTGCCTTTACCTTTCTTTTTTCCATTTCCTTCTTCCCTTCTCTTTTCCTTTCTTTCCCTTCCCTTCCCTTCACTTCACTTCACTTCACTTCACTTCACTTACCTTCACTTTCCATTCCAATTCCTTCTCTCCTCCCTCTCCTTGCTACGTGTGCGTGATTCGTACATGTGCATGTGTGTATGAACAGTCCCATGCGAACGCACACGCTCATTTCTAAACTTCATCAATGGCCCAAGTGCTCGAGGAGTAGGACAGTGGACTCATATCCAATTCTTTCATAATATGCAGTGGTTATTACACTGTCATTGTGCGTGTGCGTGTATGTTCGCGTGTACATATGCATGCGCACGTACATATGAGTTTACATTTACATTTTTATATGCATATACAAGTAAAAATGCACACACGCATGTATGTATACATGTACATGCATATATAGGATATATATATATATGTGTATATATATATATATATATATATATATATATATATATATATATATATATATATATATATATATATTTGTATGTTTGTATGTGTTTGTATATACGCGAGCTAGCGTCAGTGCGTTCGTTTGTTTAGAGAGGAAGAGCGACTAAACAAATAGATAGACTCACAAGCATGTAATGAGTTTCTTTTGTTGCGGAAGAGCACTTGGCTAAGGACTATAACAGTCCGCGGGGTTTACTAATGAAACGTATATGCCCTTTTAGAAAATCTTTTAATTACTGCCACTCGGAAAAGAGTATTAATTAGATACTGCCTGGAAGGCAATATCTAATTAATATCTGAGATTGAATAAATCATAAGTGTATATATCATAATCCGTAAACTTATCCGGCTTTGTGCGATTATTTAAAATGGCTGGAAGGATCGTCGTGGTGCGTCTCCAGGCGTTCGGTTCCAGGCCGTAAGGGATCCTGGTCGCTGCTCGCCGAAGTCGAGGCTTCAAGGGTCGGTAAAGCTTGAGCGACGAGCCTCCTGCGCCATTGTCAGCGTGGCATCGAGCGTTTCATTATGAACGTGGCATGCATTATGAACGCGACCCGCGACAGGAAGTAGATGAAAAGTGGTCTGACTTGCAGTGAATGTACGGCGCGGGTGACGACTTGTGGAAATAGAGGATAATGTCGTTAATACCAATTAGTGTCTAAAGATCTTGGTCATTTATCTTCACCTGGATTTCTAGTTGTTGAATTACGATGTTGCTGCAGCTGTCAACGTCACGATATTGTTTTTATCCTGTGCTGTGGAAGTATAGGTGCAACAGTTTATGTCCGTATGCAGGTATATGTATGTGCTCGTGTGTGTTTGGGTGTGAAGGGAAGGGGAAGGGTGAATGTGTGAACGCCGTGTGTATTTTTGTAGGGGCGGCGGGGAAAGGTGAGGTGATCTAGGAGGAAAACTCCGGCCCCTCCGTTCCGTAATTAACTTTTCCCCGGATCAGAAAATAATTAAGGGCGAGCATGATAATTGTGTTCCGGGCGTTGGTGCAGGAGGCTGGAAATTACGGTAAGGGAAAGAGGAATGGAGATACAAATAAATAAAAGATAAACAGATAAATAAAGGAATGTGATAGAGAGTCAGAGACAGCTCTGTCGGGGGCTCGGAGTGCGGGGGCCGCCTGGGAAAGCGGCATTCATAATGAAGGTCCTGGGACGCGGCAGTCCCACGCGTTAAGGGAGGCCAGGAGAACGAAGAGGAAGAAGAGGAGAACAAGGCCAGCGACAAGAGGAATGCTGGAGGGCGCGGGAGGGAGACGAGCACGACGACAGCGAGGACGAGGAGGAGATGTGAAATAAAGGAAGAAATGTTGGAACGATCCAAAGAGCCCGAGAGAGCTGAAGGAACGCCGGGATGAGACGCACGTGAGGTTAAAGGTGGACGGCCAGAGATTTCGAGTATTAGTGGCAGGCAGCGGCGAGGGCTGTGGCGAGGGCTGTGGCGAGGGGCCTGATGCGAAGGCGACGACGAGGGGAGATTTATTTGCAGGAAAGTTGACTCCGAGACAGCCTTATTACGGCATTGGGCTAGATATGGCCAGGGCGGCGGGGCGGATCAGGTTGTTAGTTTGAGGGGAAAGGGCGTTATTTATGTGTTATTTGTGTGAGTTTATTTCACTATGAATCTATGGCGAAGAGCGAGAAAGGGTTGCGTGTTTAACTCGTGGGCTGCGGGGCGGAGAGCGAGTACCCGGGTCGAGAAGAGAGAACGGGGGAGGATAAAGAGTGGCAGAGGCACAAGCGGGACGGGACAATTAAGATGGAAAGGGCGAGTGATATTCAGCTGTGGATTACGGTCGGCGCTTGTGAATGAATAAACAAGGTATGGCGGGCTTTGTATAGAGTAAGGGTATCGGAGACTCTTAATGGGACTCGGGGAAAGGAAAGAGGAGGCTATTTAAACCTTGGGGATTTTTAATGGATGATGTCTGCAACGGGAACTTGATCGGAAGTGTTGCCTGGAGATGCGCTTTGTATTATTTTGTGTTTGATGTACGCGTGTCACTGTTGTAGAAAATCGGCGAAAGAGAAAGAACGAGAGAGAGAAGCCTGGATATATATATATATATAATATATATATATATATATATATATATATATATAATTTTTTTTTCAAAAATACCCTACTTCGAAGAAAAAACAGGCCTTTATGTGAGGAGAGACCGGATGATAAGAAGTGGAAGCAGCGCGCACTGACAGTCGATTGAAAGCCAATTAAAAGTGATGTTATTGGCGATGGAGAAGTTTGGCGAGGCAACAAATGGAGGGATGGCGGTTTGGGATTCGGCATTCAGCGGGACCCAAGACGTAATTAGGCACGAGATAAGATAATTAGATCAACTCGGAATGAAGTTTCAATCAAAATTCCACGCGGGAATTCGGACGCGGCGGAACATTACACTGTGAACTGTGGACTAAGATGGCTGTCGAAGACGGGACCAGTCGATCGAAAACTTTGTTGATCAAACATATTTTTCCGGGCACAGGATATTGTAAGATTAAAGTTCGCCAATTTCTGAGAGGAAAGAATGCGAATTTATGCATTATAAAGGAACTCGCGTTGACCTTTCCAGTATGACGCAATTACCTCGCTCAGACTGCGAAACGTGAGTGGTAAACTTTCATGACTTAATGAATACTTCTTTTGGGGCTCAAGTGCTCGCCGCAGAAGAGCAGCGGGAATCGGAAACGTCGCCATGCTTAAGAAGGGGCACATGGCGAGGCTCGATAAGGGAAAATGGAAGCTCCGGCGAATGAAGAGCGAGGCGGGCGTTGTGAGGGAAGGGCTTAAGTGGGCGACTTCCATTCTGCGGGAAGAGGAGGAGAGTGGGGGAGTGGGTCGTCGAGATCCGTCGAGACTCCAGCACCTCCTTCCTCTGCCGCTTCCTCTCCACTTCCTCCCCTCGTTTCACCCTGGACACGCAGACATTCCTCTTTCAATCCCCCGTTTCTCATTTGGCCTTTTTCATCTGGATACGAGTTGCATTTTTATCCCTATTCCTTATTCCTCGTCGACGCACCTGCCACCGGAGACATCGGAGTCAGAAAAAAATCAGTTCCTCTGGCTAATGCGTTTACTGCTTCACAATGACGTTCTCATATCCTCTTTGACGCCCGCGCTACTCGAGGAAAAGATCTGTCCCGCACACACCGTGGAAAGGAATCCTGTCAGGATATTGTCTGTTTTTCGTCTCTTTGTTGCGTCCGTGTACCCTGGCGGGGCGGGGCGGGGGAAACCAACACAACAGGTCTCCCTAACCGAGTGTGAATTTCCATGGCATGAAGCGGATTTAGTTTCACTTCGCTCTTCACGGCGAGGGAATATTGCGGGGCTGTCAACGCCTTTATTCTCGTCTGTCAAGTTTGGATATTGCGGATACTGTATTATTGCTGGGGATGTAATATTGTGTCGAGAACGGCGCCCGCTGGTGACTGTAACGTTATTGTCATTGGGCGAATATTTCCCTAGATGTAAAGGTGTGTTTATATATTTTTCCACTCCATTTTCACTTTAAGGCGGAATGTAAGAGTCGGTGGAGTCTCATTAAGGAGCACATCTGGGAATCAAGATGGGAAATCCTGCAAAGGGCGACGAGCACAAGAGCCTCACAAGACGTGTGAGGTGCGGAGGTCTGCTGTTGTTGGCCTCTCCTCGCTCGGGTCTCGGGGGAACCAAAGGCAACACAAGATCATTGTTTCTCCCCTTCCTTGGTCCTCGCCTTGGCCAAGTCCGCGGCAGAGGAGGAGGAGGAGGAAGAGGAGGAAATGGGGAGGGCTTGAGGGACGGATGGAAGGCGGGTGCGCTGGGCTGGCTCTTAGTGGTTAGCATTTTAAAGTGCGGCGCTGAAGGAGGTGCCAGTCTTTTTGCGGACGCGCCACCCCCTTGTCTTGGGCGACTCTCGGTGATTAGGTTCTCTTCTCGAGTTTTGAAAAGAAAGGGATTAAATTGGCCACCGTTCCGTTCGCAGTTGGAGGCTTAAATCGCTCTCTCTCTCTCTCTCTCTCTCTCTCTCTCTCTCTCTCTCTCTCTCTCTCTCTCTCTCTCTCTCTCTCTCTCCTCTCTCTCTCTCTCTCTCATTTCTCTCTCTCTCTTCCCTCTCTCTCTTCTCTCCTCTCTCTTCTCTCCTCTCATCTCCTCTCTTCTCTCCCTCTCTCTCCTCTCTTCCTCTCCTCTCCTCCTAGATTCATCCTCTCCTCTGTCGGATTTAAACTCCTCATCCTCGCCTCCTCGTCCGTCCCCGCTGCACTCACCTGTCGTTCGCCCCACCCCCTTCTGCCCCACCCTCCCTCTCCGTTCCTTCCTCCCCTCACACTCCCTCGCCCCCTCGCGCCCCTCCTCCCCTCCAACTCATCCATCTCCGCTGCCTCCCAGTCACCCCTTCTCTATCGGGGCATAACCGGGCCGCGGCGTAAATGCATCCCTCCTTCGGCCAGCAGAGACGCCTTGAGGGGAAATGACTCTCCTCAGCCTCAATCGTCTCCCATGGGTCTAATCGCCTCGACCCGAAATGGCGTCCCTGTTTGACAGCAAACAAGACAGATAAGACGGGAAGATACTGAACTAGAATAAAGACATAGCGAAGATACAACATACGTTGTATATGGTAACAATAAAGCAGTGTGGGTAATCGAAGAAGCGTCTCTGGAAAGGGAAATGATACGGGACGGAAATGGAAACAAATGAAAAAACACAAACCTAATACGTAAGTAAGAGAATAGAAAATACATACAGAAAGTTTTTATGTAAGGCGTGACGCGTATGAAATGGAGGCTTAGCGGGAATACTTCATGTACGCGAGGCAACACGATAGGTAGTATTACGCCCGACGTCATTTAGCTCTAATGTGCTTGAAAAGCTTGTGAAATTATTGTAAAGAATTTAAATGTCTAATGTCTAAAGTCATATGGAATATACTGTCGACTATGTTTGAGAATACGGAAGCATGGACAACCCTTCCAGAATAGAAGTTTCATCACCCTGATTTTTGATGTGAAGCGGAGACTCCAAAGAGGAGATGAGGCAGGGGCGTGGGGGAGCTGCAATCGAGCTGTTCTCCAGCCCAACACCTCCGTTCCGCGCCACAACTGCTCACAGCTAGCCTTTCCAGCTTCACCTGAGCGATTTGAAAAGCAAACTGAGGCGCGGGAGAACAGTATTGGATCTGGATGAGAGGTAGATTGTGAGGAGTGTGGAACAATAGACCTCTAAGCCCTAGTGCTCGCAGGAGATTCGAGTGCCGAATGCAGTAGAAATTTCACTAACTTTTTGATAAACCATAATTTTTTTTCTGTGAGTTAATTTTGCTTGCTTGTTTTCCATCTCCCGCTCGTGTTGTCGAAAGGAACAAGCAATTATTCCTTCTTGAGGGAGCGAGACTGCTCTAGTCGGGTTACCTTGAATGCGGACTTCGCTGGTCGTAAAAATAACAAAAACAGACAAACATGGTTCCTCTGTATCTCAGCCATGGATGTGAATACATCTGTGACAATTATTTTCAGGCGAGAATCATCTCCGTGTTTACTACAAAGTTAACAAATATTAACGATAACCTTATGCAGACATTCGACAGCCTCTCGCACCCTATTCTAGTCCGCTCCCTCCTTCCCATCTCCATCCTCTCTCCTCTATCTGACCTTCCTCTCTTCCCCCTTTCCCTTTCCTTGCCGCCTGCCTTCCTACGCACTTCCTTTCCATCCTTCCTAAATCTTTCCTATTTACTCCTCGTCCTCCCTCCTTCTTTATTATCTTCTTCCTTCTGCTTCCCTTTCATTTCCCTGCCTCCTCCCGCGCCTCTCCTCCTTCCAATCCCTCTTACTCCTCATACTCCACATGCGTGCAAATTTTCGCTCCCCTATCCTGTCAGGATGATCTCCTTCGACTCCTCCTTGCAAAACTCCTCTCAGCACACTTTGATTCTTTCTCGTCGTGGCGAGAGCTGCCTTGAGAATGTATTTTTGTCTCAATGTTATTTAGCTCTGAAGTGAGAATATTTAAACTTTTCTGTGAGCTGTTTCGTGAATGTGGTGATAATCGGCTAGAAATGATTCCTATTAGCGAGATGAGAGATAGAAATTGTACTTTGAGATTCGATTCACGTGCATATATATTTTGATTTTAACTGAGAGCTGAATGTATGTGCAACGGCAGCGGAGGGAATTTCGGTTGGAGACGAAGACAAACATGGTTCCTCTGTATCGCGTATACAGACATGGATGTGAATACATCTGTGACAATTATGTTTTCAGGCGAGAATCATTCGCGTGTTTACTTCAAAGTTAACAAAATATAACGATAACCTTTGCACATGTAACCGAAGAGAAAACTTCCCTCTCGCCCTCTTCTTACTATTTTGTGTTAGTCCCTCTTCCTTCCTCCCTCCCCTTCTTCCATCCCTCCCTCCATCCCTCTCTTCCTTCTCTCGCCCCCCTTTCCCCTTTCCTCCTTCCCTCCTGCCTTCCCCTACGCTCTTCCTTCATCTTTCCTTAAATCTTTTTCCTACTACTCCTTCGTCCTCCCTTCCTTCTTTATATCCCTCCTTCCTTCCCTGCTTCCCTTTCTCTTTCCCTGCCTCCTCCCGCATGCCTCTCCTCCTTCCATCCCTTTTCCTCTTACTCCTCATACTCCTTCATCATGTTCGTGCAGTTATCCCTCCCCTCCTCCTCCTCCTCCTCTCCTTCCCTCTTTCCCTTTCCCCCTTCCACGTCCCGTCACTTGCACGCCCCACAATATTACACTTTGATGACGCGAGAGTGCGAGAGCAGTTTAAATGTTATTTATCTTCCTCTTTTACCTTTTTTGCTTTTGCGTGCGTGTGATGGCTAGAAGTTCGCATCAGCTCCCTCTTTTCTAACTCTTCTTTGCCTGAATGTGTCGGTAAAGACGGCCGCAGATTTCGGTCTGGATTGTTGTTTTTTTACTTTTGCTTTTTGAGGATGGAAAAAGAGATTATCTTGTAAAAAAGAGTTTCTGTGATATCGCTTGCCCCTTTTAGAACGGCTGAAATTGAATTAACGATTAATTTTGCGGTGATGAATCGGGCGGGCCTCATTGATTTCCTTATTAGCGAGATGAGAGATTTTGGAATTGTGTTTAGAGATTCGATTCAATTACGTGCATATATATTGTGATTGAGATGAGAAAGTGCGATTATGCAACAGAGGGAGGGGAGGGAAGGAAAGAGACGAAGAGAGAGAGAGAATCAGATTCATTTACGACCAAGGATGAGAGAGAGAGAAAGAAAGAGAGAGAGATAGAGATAGAGGGTAAGAGAAAGAGAGGGTGGGGTAAGATTTAAAGAGGGAGAGAGAGAGAGAGAGAGCTAGAGAGAATGTTGGAACTAAGAGGATCGGGACGGGATAGGTAAACACCGGGGGAACGAGGTTTTAATATTACGCTCCGGCTGGATAGGGGGGTACACTGCGCCTTTATTACCTTTGTTTATGCTCTGTTTTAATATTGGATTCAGATTAAAATACATGTGATCAACTGGTTTGTAGTGAATAGTAATTTTCATAGTACAGTTTGTATTCGTATTAAGTGTTGAAAAATGCGTGCCGCTATGAATATTAATATTATTTTTTCATAAAGGCTGTGTCGGTAATGTTTATGAATTGGTTATACAATGATTAAAAGGTCTTGATGGTATGGAATTGATAGACTCTTTTATTTCAGTTTTGGGCAGCGGCATCACCATCAGGACAGCGCTTGAACATGAGTTGTAATTTCGTATTACCGGCGCGGCTCATCGCCCTCTAGCGCCGTTTTACCGCAGGCTTTGTGGGCAAATGCCTACTCGTAAAGCGAAACGTATTACCATCGAGTACCACGTCCGTCTGGGTCAGGGTATCCGTGAGGAGGGTAGAAGGGTAAAATTACATTCACTGATATTGGAAAAAATTAATAGCTCTGCCCACGATTGTGAAATTGATCTTTGTATAACGGAATATTTGTATTGAAACTGTGATAGAATATATATATTTTTGCAATGAACATTCGGCCTCTCCCGGCGTGGCCCGGTTCCGACGTAAATGCTTGTGATATTGTCTTTGAAGTGACTAATGAACGAGGCTTCCCCGAACCCACACTCTGGAGCTTACTTCAGTTTTCCATTCTTCCTGCAAACCTGCTGCTGCTCTTCCGGAGCGCCAGTGTGCCAGAGCCTCACCTTGCCGCCAGTGAGAGACGGGGGCGCGGTGTTTTTCAAGCCGCGCGTGTCCCGCAAGGGAGGGAATATTCTCAGAGGAAAGACTCCATTTACATATCTTCAGACCTGGTATGCAGATGAGGCCATGTCTCTGGCCGGGCAGCGTGAAACCTGCGCCTTTTTAAGTCCGGTAGACACATGTGGTCCGCGGGATATGGTGGACGGGGAGGCAATTTCGCCTGTGGTGGTTTGAGGAGGGAGAGGGAGAGAAAGAGAGAGGGAGACCGAGAGCGGCGTGCGTTTGTGTACGTGCGCCCTCGCCCGTGCGTTCTTTCGTTTGATGACTATAAAACGCCATCCGTGACGTTGTGCACATTTCCCACCCGTTGTGGAAATGTACATGCGCATTTGGATGTTACTCTGTGCTTATTTCTCGTTGGCGTCACTTACGAAAATGTCTATTTTGCGCTGTTTCCACGGCAACCTCAAAAGGATCATTCAAATGTTTTTTGCTTTATTACTGTACGTAATTGCCTATAATTGGCATTTCCACGATGATTAGAGAACAGAAAAAAATACATTCAAAGAGCTAATCAGAAGATGGGATACGTGACCAGTCGAGGGAAAACCGAACGCAGAAATAAAGAAAAACAAATTCAGGTAATTGTCGTAGCAAGAAAGAAGAGGGAAGCCCACTAATGAACTGCGGATCGGCTGTCGAAGGTTTTGTAGGAATTCGGAATTTGATCATTGGGCAGGGGGAGGAATGGGAACGGACGGAGGAGGGAATAGTGGGAGAAGAGGTTGACAGGACGCACGCACGCACTCACTTTGTACTCATACTCACGCGCACACTCGTACACATACACGGGCGCGCGCGCGCGCGCACACACACACACACACACAACACACACACACACACACACACACACACACACACACACACACACACACACACACACACACACACACACACACACACACACACACAGACGCAGAAGCAAAAGCTCAGGAGGGAGAGTAAATGCGCGAATGAGTAAGAAAAGAAATATCGAGAAAGAGGGGGACAAGTGAGGATCGGGAGGACGGGAGAGAGCGGCGCGGAGCCGAGGCCTTTGGAGCGTGAACGACGCCGTCTGCCGAGGGACCTACCTGGCAGCGCGAGGACGAGGGGGGAAAAGACCGCCACTCGGAGACACAATCGGAATGGGGGAGGGGGTGGGGGGAGCAAGGTGGATTGGGGATAGCGACGCGTGCGAATAAATGAGGTGTGAAGGAAAGGGGAGTTGGCGGTACTAAAAGTAATTATGGGACAGAGAAGGGGGGATACGAGAGAGAAATAATGAGGAGGAAACGAGAGGGAGAGAGGGTAAGGGATAGCGAGATAGAGAGAGAGAGAGTGAGGGGGAAACACGAGACAGATAGGGTGAGGGATAGCGAGAGAGAGAGAGAGGGAGGGAGGGAGAGGTAGAGCGGGGGTGGAGATGAGGGCGGGTGAGATTAGATCCCCAACAATACCGTGAAAGGACCGAATGCGCTCGACAGATTAATTATGCCTTCCTGCCGCTACAAAGCTCATCCTAAAAGGGGGGAGGAGGGGGAGGTCAAGGGTGTTAACAGAGTAGAGAAAACACGAATATCATCGTCGACGGTTTTCCCCCGAAGACCGAAAGTTGAAGTGGAGCGTTAGACTTTGATAAGTTCATGGATGGGCCTCAGCGTATTAATCAAGTTATTCGAGAAGTAGTTGAAGAAGTAGGGATTTCGCCGATCTTTCCTGAATTATAACTTATATGAAGTTTATATCAAGACCGAGTTGTTGCCTAATATCAGGACCCGCACACACGAAGTTAAATGGAAATACGTGGAATTTGCAGTCGGTCTGAAAGTTGCCGCGATGACGGATTTTCTCCCCAAGCCGAGAGCTCGGGGAAGGGGGAGAGGAAAGAAGAGGTGGAGGGGGAGGGATGAAGGGGAGGGGAAGGAGAGGAGGGGTACGGAGGGGAGGCGGTTGACGACAAGTACCGGTTGCGGGGATGAGTGTCGATGTGAGGAGGCGTTTCTCGAAAAGGAAAATTGTAAGATGAGTCTCAGAGGCCATGGCGAGGGGGCGAGTGGATACTCTCTCATGGACGAGGCGGGCGAAGGCGGAGGAGGAAGGAGAAGGAGAAGGAGAAGGTACAGAAGAAGACGGAGGGGGGAGAGGAAAGAATGAGCTTCGGTCCTGAAGTGTTGATTGGCGCTCTGCTGAAGGCGGTGTCATTGTTGAATTGAGAAAAAACGGGAAGGAAATGAGTCGAGAAAAGGAGGTTAACCGGAAGATCTGACGGAATTTAAGAAAATATCCAGCGTATTAGTGGTAATTAGTTTTTCTTGCGATATAACGAGATTAACTAATCGTATAGAATAAAATTCAAACGCTTAAGTTTAGCCTATAAGAGAGAGAGAGAGACGAAGAGAAGAGGAGGCGAGAGAGAGGCAGAAGAGAGAGAGCTCAGATTGCGACAGGGCCGAAAGCTGCAGTAAGCCGGTGGCTCAAGAAGACAGATTCCCTTACTGAAATTATGGTGGCCTCTTATCCCAGCAGTACGGTATCTTGAGGACGGGGATGACACAGTTAGTGGGAAGCAGAGAAGCTAGGGAGAGGTAGAGAGGGGCCAGGGAATGGGGAAATGAAAGTACTCTTTATTTTGCTTGTTGAAGAATTGTGACTAGTTTTAAGAAGACATTTTTATAAAGAAAGACATGGAGAGATAAAGGAGAGATGAAATATAGGATAATGCCGAAGGAGATGGAGAAATCCTGCGGAGGCGGATGAGGCTCCAAGCGTCGCGCGAGCGGAGTGATTAAGCCTCTCCGAGCTTCGTCTCTCGCGCGTGGCCTCATCAGCGTCACGATCTCCCAGGGCGAAAGCGATGATGATGATGATGATGATGATGATGAAGCATCCTCAGGGCGCCATGGCGATGACGTCGTGAGTGGCTGTCTCGCGGGTCAGGGGGCGAAGCTTAGTAAAGTTTTTAACGCCGCGTTTATAATGCCTTCGGAGAATGGCTGCCGATTGCGATGCTGGCCTCGGGGGCGAATTCTGGCTCTTGCGGGGCTGGTGGTTTGGAGGGGAGGGGGGGGGGCGCTGAAGGTAGCCTTTATTATTCTCTTAAACGTTTTGCCTTTGTCTTTCGTGGGCGTCGCTTGATCTCTTAAGCCGTCGTCCCGTCTTTTCACCTTGAGCTTAATGGAGTTTTATTATTGTATCTGTCTATATTTACTTCTTGTTTCTATCCACACACCTGTAGTGCATACCAATTACCTCACGAGATATAAGTTTGTGCTGAATATAATGTAAATATACAGTAGATGACGTAATCCCTTTCCCTGTCTTTCACTTTTTTCTGTCTGCCTGCTCTTCCTGTTTCCCCTTTCCTACGTATTTGCTTCGCTCTTCCTCTCCCCCGGCCAGGTAATGACGACCAGGTGTTTAGTGGGCATCCATTAGGGCGACTAACGAGGACATTGTTAATTTGCGGGCAGCAGGGCTCGGCTTACATGTACTCGTTCCCTGCCTCTCACGTCTTCTTGCTCTCCTCTCTTCGACTCTCTCTTCCTTCCCACCCCTTGTTAATTTCGCCTCATTTCCTCTTCTGCGCCGGTTTCGCCATTTCCTTCTTACTCTTTTTTTTCGTTTACCCCGGTTTCTCGTATTCAGTCAAGATTTGACAGTGCCAGTGCTAAGCAGCAGAACCTTGCCTCGGTCTTCCATTCCTCTCCCTCTGCACTTTATTATCTTTTCCTGCAGCCCCTTCGTCCATACTTTTTCCCTGTCTTAGTGTATTTACCCCTTTTCTTTGTTATCGAGTTCCCTCCTCTCTTCCTTGTGATTTCCCTCGCAATATATTATTCCTTTGGACTCCACCTTCCTCTCCGTTCTTCCATCTCCTTCCCCCGACCTTCCCTCCCTCTGTCAATTACCCGCTTTGACCACTGTGGGGAAGTGTAGCGGAAGGCAGTAGGAAAGAATTGGGGGAATTTAGTCAGCCGGAGACGTATCTTTCCATCCACCCTGCCCCCCACCACCTCCTGCATTATTTCCCCTCTTCACACCCACATTCTTTTCCTTTCCTCCTCTTCCTCCTTTTTCTTCTTCTCCTCCTCCTCCTCCTCCTCCTTCTCCTTCTTCCTCCTCCCTCAGTCTCCCCTTTCCTCTCCACATCCCCTTTTCTACCTCCTCTCTATCTCTCTCTCTCTCTGTCCGTATCGCTCTCTCTCTCCGTCCACTTTTTCTACGAGCTATCAACTCTCATTAAATGAAAATTAGATAAGGTGAAATAAGAACCAGGGATTTTTTTTGTTCCCGTCGCTTCCTGGACCATCATTTTCTTTTCGAATGTTTGCCAGAGTCGGGATATTTGATTTAGTGCCTTTGCCGAAAGAGTTTCTGGTCGCGGATCTTTTCTCTTATTCGCCACGTCGTCTTCCGCGGGAGAGGCAGGGCCCAGCGTCATTGGGAATGCGTAGTTCTAGGCCGTTTGTGATGGAAATGTGTTGCATCGGTAATAAGCTGGGTACCACTCTCCTGTTGTTGTTCTTTGTCACGGGATGTTGTGGAATCTGCTGGCGAGCGTTGGACTCGTGTTAGTGTTTTATTACTCTAATGCATACGATTTCAAGCGTTGCATCAGAGGGACGGCGGATTGGGTTTCCGCTTGATGAGGTGTTGCAGTGCGGGCGGATCGGCCTCCGTGCGTCATCGCGTTCCCGCCCCTGCTATGCCGTCCGCGTCACGTGGCGTTGCTGTTGCCGTGTTCCTCCTCCTCCGTCGTAGTCTTACTAGTTTCTTTTTGTTCATTACTGAGGCGTATATTTATTTTGAATATATATATATATATATATATATATATATATATATATATATATATATATATATATATATATATATATATATATATATACTTTGAGCAATTCTTTTGATTGCTGCTTTGATTATCATCATCGTTATCATTCCCCTCTAACGACCCTCCTTCCTTTTTCATCTCATTATTCCTCCTCATTTCCACTTATTGCACTCATCACACTGCGTCAGGAAGTCCACGCGAATAGAAGTACGCGATGACCTCGCCTCTCCGCATGACGGCCCTCTGAATGCATTCCCCGCGCTCGTTCGGCAGCGTCATCATGCGGCTATGCATGGCAAGGCCTTTGTCTGACAGGTAACATATCTCTGTCGCGCACGACGCTGAGGGATGAAGCGGCGCCGCTAATGGTATCCGGCGGCGACCTGTGCATGACCTGGCTGCTCTGTTACGTGTTAATTAAAGGCAGCGAAGGCCTGTATTTACCCGGAGGCGAGGGCGGGCGGAGGGGGTGGGCGGGGAAGAGAGAAAAGAGGGTTTTAAAAAGGAGGAAAAAGATGAGGAAAGGATAAGTGAGGCGCAAGCGCGGAGTGAGGCGTGGGTTCTGTTGTGGCCGGAGGGCTTGGGGGGTGGGGGTGTACGTATGTGGTTGTGGATTTGGTGCGTTGGGTGGGTTGATAGGGCATCGCAGGGGGGGATTTTAAGCGTAGATGAGATAATGTGTTGAGGGGTTACGTGGAGAGTGATGGGGAACCTCCCCTCCCGCACCCCCTCCTTCCAGCTGGGAAAAATAGAATATTAAGTAGGCGCTTCAAACTTTAATATATGATGTTGCCGTTGTTTAGCGGGTTATGTATGTATGCAAATGTGAGCTGGTGCCTTTGTAATTATGTGAGGATGGTTATGACAAAAGAATAATACAGGGCAGAGCCAGCCAGACAGACAGAAAAGCACACAGACATTTAGCTGTGGCGTTGGGTGCTGCCATGAATAACCCAGGACGTTGGACAGTGCCCCGCGTCGATATTTGACAGCAACAGAGTATTTTAGTCGTCACCAAAATGGCAGAAAATCGTGCATGTACCGCGGATGAACGTATTTTGTAATTGCTTTAACTGGACATATTGGTGCAGGGAGAGACAGGGGGTTGATTTTTTTTTTTTTTTTCTTTAATACGTTTATTTTTTTACACAGCTCGGAACTCCATTGTTTATGGGTCATTTTTGTTTTACGTTTGCCAACACAGCTATAGGGAGATTTAACGGCTTTAATCTGTCCACAAATTGTTCGGCCAAAGAAGCATATTTCCCAAACGAGAATTTTCCCGAGGGACAAAAGCCTTTGAGAGTTTTTATGTTTACAATTTGCAGTAATTAAAAAGCGATACACACGAGTGAAATTTTGGTTAATGGATGGTAGGCTGATATGAAAGCTTTACTTTATCCATCCTAATTACAAAAGCGTGCTTGCACACATACATTCATGCATTGGCACCCTCGCTAACGCAGTTAACTTTTTACTCCTGGCTGACAGCAAAGAAGTACAAACATAACGCCATGGCAAGGATCAGGCCGCTTGCCTTGCAGGGAGCGTTTAAGAACTTCAGAACTTCTGAACCCACAGGGATAAGGATCCTTGGCCGGGAGAACTTCTCGGCGCTGGAAGGGGGCGAGGCGGGTAGGGGAAGGGCCTTCTCCTCCTGCCTCCTAATGGAAGCGCCTCGCCCGAGAAATGGGCTTCGTCGCCTGTGCAAATTCAGCGGAAGACTTAATAGCGAATCATCACTTTGGACATTGTCGGACTACATGGGCTTGCGGGTGCGGGTGCGCGCGCGCGTGTGTGTGTGTGTCTGTCTGTCTGTCTGTCAGTCAGCGCGCATGTGCTTGTGTGTATATATGTACGTGTGTGTGTGTGTCTGTCTGTCCGTCAGTCAGCCCGCATGTGCTTGTGTGTATATATGTACGTGTGTGTGTGTGTGCCTATGCGTGTTTGTATGTGTGAGTGTGTTTTTGCCCGTTTGTGTGCATGCATGAGGGACGGGGAGGGCAGTGCCAGTACTGAAACGCCAGAGGAGGAGAGAGTTAAAGCGGGAACGGCCGAGCATAAAGAGAAATAAGAGGGAGGAGTGGAGCATAAAGATTAAGGGTGCAGCTTTAACTTGAGTTGCAAAGGACGTAAAAGCTGCAGCAAAATCTGTAATAAACTTACACGTAAAAACTCTTAAGTGATTGTCTAATCCCGGCGCGAAGTAGAGAAGGTAACGGCCAGGGAGCAAGGGCCGGCGGAGAGCAGATTATCCGGTGTTCATTTTAGGGAAAGAGTGCGCGGTCAAGGCCAGGGTGAACGCCGAGAGAGAGGGAGTGCACCCTTGGGGGAAGGGGGAAGGGAGGAACGTCTAGGGTGTTAGAGGAGGGAGTGGAGTGGGGATTCCTGTATTACGATCTCCCGGGGTCGGAGAGTGCCGTAGGGAAGGCCGAGTTACGGCTTGAGCGAAGTGCCCGGATGGAGTCATGCAGGTGGTGCATGGAGGAGGGAGCCCGGCAGAGAGCAGTGCCTGGGGACGGAGGGAAGAAGGATTTACTGGAGGATTTTTTCGAGGATTTACGCCGGCGAGTCCAAGATCCTAGGTATTAAGGCGGCGCCCGGGTCGACTTAGACGCCCGTGCCTCTTCGTATTTACTTAATGAAACGCACCCGACAGCGCGGGGACGACCGACCTCGACCGTGTGAGTTGCCCCCGTCTGTGCACGAACTCCTACGCACACAAGAACACGCACACGGACGGACGTCATATGCCGAGTCCTCTTATTTTTACATTACTGGATTTCCACTGTTAATTGTAGTGATCACTTGACTCGGGGATAAGTGTTTGCTTGCGCTTGTATCCTCCACCTCCTTTTCCTCCCCCTGCCCCTCCCCCTCCTAAACCTCCTTCTCCTTTTTTTTTTATTCTTCCACGTCCTCGTCCTCCCCCTCCTTCCTCATTCTCCTCACCATCTTCCTCTTCCTCCTTCCTCATTCTCATCATCATCATCTTCCCCTTCCCCCTCCCTCCTCTCCCATCCGCCGGCTTTAATAAGTTGAAAATAGGTTAAGGGAAAACCAATGAGAATCGTGATAGATTGTGAATTACGATTCCTTATCGTAAGATTTTCTCTTGACTCCACTCATGATTCTCTCTCTATCTCTCTCTTCCTCTCCCTCATTCATCCTCTCACCCTCTCTCCCTCCCAATCTCCTTCACACCGCCTCCCCGTGTCTCCGCAACCCCGTGCTCCGTGCACCGCCCTGGCAGCCTCCGGATCTTCAGAAGCCGCGGAGGGCTCTTAGGCCTGTTAACCCTCCACTGATAACCTGATTACTGTGACCTTTGACCTGACGGTTCTGCTAATTACGGTGCAAGCGATTCTGGATAACCCGCCCCGATGGCTGCCTCGTTATCCCGGCAGACCAGATGCCGGAGGGGCGTGGAGTGTAGGTGGCTGCGGAGGGATTGGGCGACAATGGGCGGGTGGGCGGCGGAGCACGGATTAGGTGGCAGGGCGGGGCGAGGAGATTGGAGCGGGATCCATAACGGGGGCGTTTGAAAGGCGGGGAAGGAGAGGGGAATGAAAGATGTAGTGGTAAGAGGAAAAGTGGAAATAGGGAAGGGTAGAGTGCGACCAAAAAGGAAAGATGAAATAGGGAGAAGAAATTTGATTACCGAATAGAAAGAAAGAAATAACTGTATCTGCATTTATTTATTTGCTTTTCCCGTATGTGTATGCATGCATGCCTACATATACACACACGTGTGTGTGTATGTATATGAATGTATGTATGTGTGCGTATGTAGTAAAGGGAAGAATGTTGGAGAGGAGGACCAGAGTTCAAATTCTTGCGTTGGCAGATGGCCGGGTACTCGGCGTCTCCTATTTTTCTGGAATGGAGGGGAGGGGGAGAAGGGGAGAAGTGGGGGGGGGGCTTTAGAGGGGAATGTCTTTGAGCATGAACAAGTTGTGTCAAAGTGTTAGACAAGTATTGGATTAGATCCAAGCCCGCGGGAGGAGGAGGAGGGAGGGAACGGGAGAGAGAATGTTTTACAATGGTTCCATCTCAAGGGAGTTCCGTCGCACTGCTGCGAAGGGACCCAGCCTTTGGTTTTGTCGTTGCATGTTTTATCCTAGCGTTTCTCGCTCTTCATTTCTTGATTAAAATGTATTCTTTACTTCGTGTTTGTCCGAGCAAGCTTGCGTGTACATGGGCGTGGTTCCGAGCAATTTGGAGTGTGAATGTACACAGCGGACCTTAAATTCCTTGTTCGTGCGAGGGCGGTGGTCGTGCTCGGAGAGAGGGGAAGACAGGGATGACGAGCAGCGTATGTGCGAGGCTCATGCCTTCGCGTCCGGAAAGGGCCGTGAGTGCGACCGCTCGAAGCATCTTTCTCTCCTGCACGAGGCTCGTCCATCTCTCCGCGTCTCCCTCCCTCGGCCGCCGCGCCGCCCGCCCCTCCGCCGGCTCCGCCACTCGAACTACCCCGCAAAAGGAATTCTCAAAAAAAAGGTTGACGACACTTCTTCCAACGGCGGTGCATGACCTCATTTGAGCTTCTTTTTTCCGTTCTTACGCTCATATTATCATTTCTTTTGGCCTCTCGCTTAGCGCCCCCTCACGGGATTTGCTGCTGCCTTCCATCCTCCATTCTGAGAGGAAAAAGAGCAGTGTTTGCCGGTCGTTATGAAAGGAGAGAACGCAGAAACAACATTCGCCTCGACTGTTTATTTTGTTAAATATTATGAAATGACGTTGTTTTCCAGATCTCCCGAGCCAGCCCCGCATCCACGGCCGAGGCGAGGGGAGGGGAGAGGGTAGGGTAGGGCATGACGGAGGGAAGGGAAGGGGTGGGTGGAGGGTAGAGGAGTAGGGAAGGGGTAGGGCAGTGTATAAGGGGAAGGGGGGAGAGGAAGAGGCGTGGGTGAGGGGAGGGGAGGAGGAAAGCGGGAAGGGTGGGCGCGAGGGGAAGGATGGAGGGAGGGAGACACACATCGCGCAGAAACAACACGCGACAGTAATGCAATTTGAATGATTCATTAAGCTACATTCGTAATCCAATAACGGCCCAGTCTAAGTAAGAGTTTAAAAAAAACGCGCGATTGTATTATTCAAATGTCATGGCAGCGCAGGAAGAACCCGAAGCAGATTTTGATGTATTATGATGCAAGGTTATATAGTGCTGGTCATGAGACAGGGCGGCGTACTGGCGGGAATGACAAATTGCGAAAGGGAGAGATGTGGGAGAGGCGCTTGGGGGGGGGGGGGGAGCCACGTTTGGATGGGTGCCAGCAGAAGAGGGGAGGGGGAAGGGGGTGGTCAGCTTCGTGTAAAGTATAGAAAGTGACGGTTGATGACGTCACGCTTTAAGGCACACGTGAGATAATGCTGGCCAAGCGAGCAATATTCCGCGTCGAACGAAGGTTTATCGGAAAGTTCAATCATTTCGACCTCGTGTTGGTTCTTCACGAGCCATTCTTTGCGGCGAGTGAAATGTGCAAATCATGCTCTCTCAAGAGCTAAAAAAAATCGAGTATGTGAACTTGGGTCGCTTATTTTGGTGCATTTTGCCCTCAGTATGTCGACCAATTTTTGTTTACTCCAGCAGTGAGAGCGATAAATTCACAGACTTCCGAGCCAAGATCCGAAAACAATGATCAGTGTAGCGTAAAAAAAATGATGGAGTTGTGTCGAAAGTTTGAAGTCATAGAATTCATTTTCGTTCGTTCTTAAACAGACCGAAATGGACCATTCCCGGGCCGTGAACTTGGGTGATATTGTGACCTTTTCCAGCGCAGCAAAGTTTCCGCCCGTAGATGTTATCAGCGAGAGCGGGGGCGAAAGGTCAGAGTATCATCTATAGGAATGTAAGAATTGGGAATCCGCCGAAAATAAATCAGGGAAAGGGGGAGCGCTTCGTCAGCTTTTTTTCAGGAGTGAAAAATGAAAGGGAAAGGAATGGGAGGGGGAGGGCGCAGGGAGACACGGGAAGCGCAATTTGTGTGTATGTGTGCCTTTGCTATTTTTTATCCTTTCTTTTTACTTGTTCTCCGGTGAGCGCCATAAATTCACAAAGTCTGCAAACTTGTCGCGATAACGGTCCCGGGAGACTACATGGATCTCCAGGTGGGAGCGAGTCACCGAGGGCCGTGACACTCTCGGTGATGGAAGAGCAATATCCCGCGGCGGTTTTGCTGCGTCATGGCTTTTAACTATTAATGCAGCCAACGACGGTGTTAGAAAAGGGGAGACTCGAGCTTATTAACTCGCCGAGAGTACCGCTTCTCATTTGAGGAGTGAATATGGAAACGATTTTTTAATTCTCTCAATATCTCGGTAATTTTTGTTCGTTGTGATTTATTCGTTGGTAACTGCACTGCAGTACTGCAGGTTATGAGATTCCACTGGTCGCTTAGATATTAGATATCAGGGGTGGTGGCCATCTAATGGGACCATCCACATCGCTGTAAAAGATGGGAATAAAGCACATTTTACTGTCGAGCTGTATTGTTACCCAGGGGGAGCCTGCAGGATGACAAGGCTGACCTGGGCATTCTGAACGGCTCTCGCCCGGCGGACCCTCGGACGCAAGAGGCTTTGGAGCCTTCCATCGCCCAGGAATGCGGCTAATAAGGGAAGGAGCGTTGGCGAGGGTAAAGAAGGAATTTCGGATTCTGTGGATAGGCTTAGGAGACCTCGCGTGCTGAGGAGTCGGCTTATGAAATTCATGCTACGTTATTGGCGCCGGGTAAAAGCTGAAGTGCAATAACACTCTCTCTCTCTCCCTCTCCCTCTCCCTCTCTCCCTCTCTCTCTCTCTCTCCTCTCTCTCCCCTTCCCCTCTCCCTCTCCTCTCTCCCTCTCTCCCTCCTCTCCTCTCTCTCTCTCTCTCTCTTCTCTCTCCTTCTCTCCTCTCTCTCTCTTCTCTCTCTCCTCTCTCTCTCTCTCTCTCTCTCTCTCTCTCTCTCTCTCTCTCTCTCTCTCTCTCTCTCCCTCTCCCTCTCCCTCTCTCTCTCTCTCCTCTCTCTCTCTCTCTCTCTCTCTCTCTCTCCTCTCTCTCTCTCTCTCTCTCTCTCTCTCTCTCTCTCTCCTCTCTCCTCTCTTTCTCTCCTTCTCCTTCTCCTTCTCCTTCTCCTTCTCCTTCTCCTTCTCCTTCTCCCTCTCTCTCTCCTTCTCCTTCTCCCTTCTCCTTCTCCTTCTCCCTCTCCCTCTCCCTCCCCTCTCCCTCCTCCCTCTCCCTCCCCTCTCCTCTCCCTCTCCTCTCCCTCTCCCCTCTCTTCTCCTCTCTCTCTCTCCTCTCTCTCTCCTTCTCATCTCTCTCTCTCCTCTCTCTCTTCTCTTCTCTCTCTCTCTCCTCCTCTCCCTCTCCCTCTCCCTCTCCCTCCCTCTCCTCTCCTCTCCCTCTCCCTCTCCTCTCCTCCCTCTCCCTCTCCCTCTCTCCTCTTTCTCTCTCTCTCTCTCTCTCTCTTGCACGAACGAGTCACCGCATAGACTGTTATTAACTTGATGTCTAACACAGCATTAAATCAGCGTCATAACTGAGATTAATCTTGTTGTCAGAGCTAGCTGTATATATAATATATAATAAATAAATTATATATATATATATATAATAATTATTACATATATTATATATATGTTATGTACAATGTATATCAATATACATGTATATAATATGTAATATACATATGTATATTGCATGGTATATTATATATAATATTATATATATTATATATATATATATATTATATATATATAATATAATTTATAAAATATTGTTAATAATATATAACTATATTATATTATACATTTTTTACATATTATCATATTATTCATTATCATACATTATACATATTATATTATATTAATAATATATTTATAAATATATATAATGTAATTATACATATCATATACATATATAATATATATTATATATATATAATATATATATACTTATATATATATATATATTATATATATATATTATATATATATATATATAATATATATATATATATATATATATATATATATATATATAATATATCATATATTATAATATTCATATAATATATTATACATTATATATTACATATATATTATATAAAAATATACATACATATACATATATAGTATATATCATATACAATATGTATATATTATACAATATATATAATATATATTATATATATATATATAATTATATAATATGTTATATATATACATATTGTAAATATATATATAATATATATATATGTAATATGTATGTATATATGTTTATATAATTATATGTAATATATATGTAGATATGTTTTATATAATAATATATGTTAAAATTATAATATAATATATATTATATATATATATATAATATTTACTATATTATATTTAATATATATAATGTAATGTTATTGTATATGTAATAATGTATAATTTTGTAAGTATAACTAATGTTATGTAATAATTTATGTTAATTGTATCATGTTTATATATGTTATGATATATAGTTATATATATATATTTATATATATATATTATATTATATATATTAATACTATGTATAATTATATTATATATATATGTAAGTATATATATATGTATATATATCTATGTATATAGTATATGATATTTATTGTATAATATATTGTATATGTATAATATATATAATGTATATATTATAATGTATATGTAATATATATATTCTATATATATATGTTATATATATTGATGTATAAATATATATAATATATTACTTACATATACATATACATATTACATATATACATTATACATACACATATACATGCACATAATACATACATACAAATATATAATAATATATATATATATATATATATATATTATATATTATAATAATATATCATATTACATATATATACCACATATAATACATTAATATAATATATCATATATAATATATATTATAATATATACTATATTATAATATATATATATATATATGTATAATTGTATTATGTTATGTATATATAAGTTATATTATATTATATATATATATATATTAATATATATATTATAATAATATTAATATATTGTATATGTGTATGTTAATATATATATACTGTATATTGTATATAATATTAATGTATAGTAGATATTATGTATATTTGTATATATACATACATATATATTATAATATATATATATATATATATATATAATATTATATATTATATATATATATATATGATAATAAGAAAAAAGAGTAGAAAAGAAAAAAGAAAAAGGAAGGGGGAGGGAGATAGAGAGAATTAAGGATGAGGAGATGTATGTGCGTATGTATGTCCTATGAAATCTCTGTATCAAAAATGTAGTGTATGATGTATAACAAATATAATAGTAATGATGTTGCTTATGGTTGTTTGCAATTATAAGGAACTTGTGGATGGAAAGGAAGAGTAATTTTTGTCGCGTGAGGTTTCCCAGTTGTTGATATCTGGCGGTCCTTCCGCCTTCCCACCTGCCAATACTCATGGCTGACGCCCTTGTTTTGTTCGGCACAGACTTATGATACTGCCGCTGTCCGTGAGGGCTTCCGCGGCACTGCCGTAAATACAGCAACGCCACTACATTTGCTCTGAGGTATTGAGCATCAGCGTTGCAAACTTCTCGAATAAGATGTCGGGGCTCCTGTAATGTATGCGGGGCCGTGGTTGTTGGTGCGGACGCGGCGACAGGAATAACAAAATCATTGCTTCTCCTGGAGCCCCGCTCGCGGAACGCCCGTGTGGCTCTGGCTCTTCTCACGCTGCGTGGCTCTGGCTCTTCCCTCTTCATGCATTATTTTCCTTGCTGCCTTTGTCTCATTCTCGCTCTTTGAACCTGTTTCGCTTTTGCATGTTTCCTCTTTGCCCCGTACGCTTTCTTCTCTTCCATTTGTCTTTTTTTCTTTCCGTATCTCCTTTCTTTCCTTCTCCTCTCGCAAATGTGTTCCTCATTCTCTCGCTGCTCCCCCTTCTCTCTTCCCTCTCAATCCCTTCTCGCCATCCGCACTGTCTTTGTCATCCTAGCTCCCTTTTTCAATCTTTCTCCTCGTGGCAGCTCACCGAGCGGGTCTAGCCAGAGATGGTTTAGGTGCTTTTGATGAAGACGCAGGTGCTGAGAAGTGTGTCCGCTGAGGCGGCTGGTCATGTAGACTCGATCAAAGTCAACTTTTGTAATATGTTCATCGCCGTGACGTGTGGTGTGTGGGTGGAAGAATGTGAAAACACTTGGAAAATCTTAAATTTTTTAAATCGCCCTCAAATTTTCTTTTAGGATAATGTTGGCTGATATATTTGTTTTATTTATTATATTTAATTTATTTATTTTATTATTATTTTTTTTTTATATTTGTATTAATAATATATATTTTTTCTAAGTGCTGCCGTTCTAATTTTAGTTATTGGCTCTGCCTCGTGGTGCGTAAATTGCCAATACGGATATATGTTTTCGTGGGTGAAATGTGTTTGTTGATTATTTTGCCGTTTCCCCGAGAAGGAGTTTGACGTGGGAGGAGGGGGAGCTTTGGTGAAGAGAGATCTTTTAAATTATCAGTTCTCATGATCCTTCACGCCTTTTGAAAAAGGAATTTAAAATGAGGAACTACGCTGCGGAACCGCGTGCCTTAACGGAACAGGCCGCGTTTGTCATGGGAATGCATGGTAGAATGCAGTATACCAGAAAATATTCCGAGAGGGAGAAAACTCATTGATGAGGGAGGAGGCATTACGGCAAATCCCCCCCGACCCCCCATAGTAAGGAGCGACGCGCGTGGCGAGTCGTAGTCCCGCGGGGCATAGCCGAAGCTGGGTAACGTCCTGGCGGGTGGGTACGCACACGCGCGATCAGAGAGGCATGGAGAGATTAAGTAGGGCGTTACCCGCACGAAAGTATGTGTAATGTTTCGCGTGCTTGTTTGTGTAGTTACGTAGGCTGCGTCTTAGTCTGATTTGATTTGAGCTTAGGCTTTGGCGAGAATTTGGTGAAGACAGTGCTTGTTGCCTGGTTACGGGATCAAGAGGGAGAGAAACAGAGAGGAAAGAGGTAAGGGGAATCGCTGGTGGCCTGAGGGGAAGGATGCAGAGTCCTCTTGAGTAGATTTGAAATCCGCTTGATGTAGAAGGGCGTGCTGGAGGAGGAGGAGGAAGAGGGAGGGAGGCGAATGGAGGAGGTGGTGGAGGTTTTTGAGAAGCAGAGGCGAGGAGTCGAAGTCTGATTAATTCAAGGAGACGAATCCACTTGATGTATTACGCCGAGGAGGCAGGATCTCCACGACTCCTTCGGGTCTGGGTGGCTTCGTTTGATTGTTTGTGTTTTTTGCTCTCTGGTTGTTTCTCTCCCTCTTCTCTCTCATTCTCTCCTTTCTCTCCTCAATTCTCACTAATTCATCATCCTTTCAACTTCTTCATCAAGTCTTTGCTCACTTCTCTCTACTCTCCATTCATCGTCGTTCATGTCAGTCGATGAGCATCTCGATTCCCATTCATTCTTGCTTCTCTCGTTCTATTATCTTCTGCGTCGTTCATTGTCTCTGCTTCGTCTTATTTACTTCGTCTATTCTCTCTACAATTTTATTATTTCTGTTCGGTCACTCTCAATCTCCTCAATTATCGTTTATCCTCTGCGTTCTGGCCTCTCTCTGTTATTATTTTTGAATCATTATCAATCTATCTATTCCCCTTCTAATCACTATATTCTTACATTAATATTACACTATTTCATTCACTCTCATTATCATTTATTATCAACTAATCTCTTATTCTACTTCACGCTCTATTCTTCCCTCGTAGCGATTTGTGTTATATTCATCTCTGTATATTTACTTTACTTATTATTTAGCTCCTTAACTATGCATCATTGATTCTTGATTCATTATTATTTATTATACGCCATTATATGTTTTGCGTTTAGCAGTATTTTGCTTCACCTTCCTATTTTCCTCCCTTTCCACCTATTATCTGTTTAATCTAATTTTGTTGAAGTAAAAAGTTATTTTGGAAAAGGCTTGATATAGCTTGTCGAAATTTACTTTTTATTGCTATAATTTTACTTTAATTAACTTTTTACTTTACTTTTAATTTACTTTTAATTTCCTTAGATTTGCTCTGGTTTACCGTAATTTCCTTTAATTTCTTTCATTTGCTTTAATCTATTTATCGTATTTTACTTACTACCTATTTTGACTTATTTTGATATACTTTCATTAACTTTAACCTTTTTTGATTTATTTTCATTTGCTTTCTTTCATCTATTTTCCTTTACTTTAATATACTTCTCATTCACTTTAATATGCTTGTTTCAAAACTCAAACTTCTTTTAAAAAGGTATGAGAAAAATGCCTCTCAGCGTTGAGTATAATATTACAACTATTATGCGCACGTTGGTAATTAATTCTGGAGTGAAGATGATTAATTAAGAATAAAAATGTAAACAAGCAAATGGACGGGGAAGGAGGAGAAAGAGTTAAAGGCGAGAGAGGAAAAGAAAATAGAAAAGAAAGAAAGAAATTATGTGAAAAGAGAAAAGAAAAATATAAAAAGAAAGAAAAGAAAAAGAGGAAGGAAAAAGAAAAGAAAAATAGTTTAAATGATGAAAGAAAGAAAGAAAAAGAGTAAAGAGAAAAAAAGAGAAAACGAAAAAAAAGAAAAACAAGAAAAAAGAAAGAAAGGAAGAAGAGAGAAAAAAAGAAAGGAAAAAAAAAAAAAACAGAAAAAAAGATAAAGAAGAGAGAGAGGGACTGAAGGGAAATATATCAAACCAAGTTTAAAAATGAAAACAAATTGAAGATGAAGTGATTAACATTCGTCCTGTCGTTCCATTTACGTAACAACTAGTCCTGTCGTGTTAAAAAAATATATATATCGAGAGATAGAAAGAAGTGAAAAAGTGGAAGAGAAAAGCGAGAGACCGAGAGAGATAAACATTGAAATTTGAGGGTACATTTTTCACACCCTTTCCATGTTTTTCTTTCCCTTTTATCTATTTCCCTTTTCTCCCCTTTTCACGACCCTGTTTTCGGTCTCCCTTTCTGCTGTTGTGAAATGCGTTTTCTTCGCTCTTTTGTGGTCGTCAATGAGAGGAGGTTGGATGGGGTTGTTAGGGAACTTTGATACAGAGCGAGACGAGGGAGAGGGGTGGGCGGATATTGAGAGCAGAGAGAAAGCTAGAGAAGGGATACTTTGAGAAAGAGAGAGGCGATAATTGAGAAAGGAGAGAGGATATTGAAAGAGAGAGAGGATCTATTGAGAGAGAGCAGAGAGAGTAGTGATATTGCGAGCAAGATACGAGAGAGAGGATTATGAGAGAGAAGAGAAGAGAGGGAATAATCGAGAGAAGAGAGAGAGAGAGAGAGAGAGCAGAAGAGAGAGAGAGAGAAGAGAGAGATGAGAGCAGAGAGAGAGAGAATAGGAGGAGAGGAAGTAGCGACGGCCGGTGGGGAGACAAACACAAGGGAGAATAACAGATCGAGAGATAAGGTTGATAAAGATAAGAGAGAGCGGTGGTGCGATAGGGGCAACGACAGAGAGGTGATGGAGAAAGCAGAGAGAGACACGACAGACAGACGCAAACGCCAGATAACTTGGACAGATTCTCATAGATCAGAATTTCTAGAGAGAGTACATAAAGAACGACGGTAAATGAAGTCCATAAAAAGACGAATAAAAAAAAAACATACTCATCTATTTGAACAAAAAAGTAAAATACGAACTAAGACTTTTTTAAAAAAAACTATTCATTAAAAAAGTAATGATAATCTTTTGCGGTTGATGATACGAGAGGAGGACAGGAGACGGGGCAGAAGAAATAGGAGAGAAAAAAAGAGAGAAGAGATTGGAAAAGATATAAGGTCGACGATAATAGAATGATTTGGTAAATATGTGTCAAGAAAATAATAATACGATCGTAATACAACAGGTCATTCGAATATTAGATATTCAAAAAATTATAATATAAAACAATGAATAAAAAAAAAATAATAAGATAAAAGAGCAATTCAGCACTATCAAACAATTTCTCTTTACCAGGTACGTGCCAGAGAGAGGTCTTGTATCAGTGCCACATTCCTATACCCAATCTCTCTTTTCGTGTCTCCATGCCCATCTCATCCAAACCTCATACACATGCAGCTCGGAAGAGTCCATCCGGTACCCAACAGACTGTAGGATTAGTACACCTGTACTGTTACACAGAAGATCTTGATCATTTTCATTTCTGTTTTGCTCTCTTTTGCTTTCTTCGTTCTCGTACCATCTATTCCAATATGCGGTGAATTCTGCGATATTATTTCTGCTCTTGTTTTTGTCTATTATCATAATTATTTCGCTATTGCTATTATTATTACTCATTTTAATCATTATTCGTCAATTCACTCAATTTCATCATTTATTTCACTATTATTGTACTATCATCACCAATATCACGCGTGATTACAACATCAGCCATCAAACTCATCCTTCATTCCCAAATTTCTAATCCCTTTCATATCATCATCATCTGCTATTGTCACTATCATTATAACCCGTTGTGCATAAGTAGTTGCCTATGTTAATCCAGGGCACTAGTTCATACCTCTTCCAATGTGACAAACTATGGTAGTATCATCTCACCAATTCCCGTTAGCATTATAACTCATAATAGCATCAGACTTATATCGATCAATAGCCTATGATTAATCAAAGAGTGTAGTTACTTACATATATTTTTTATTAGTATCGTATTAGCATTAGCACGCTCCTCGCCATTAAATGGCTTCCTTTAGATGTTAATCTACACATATATTATATGAAGCGTATGCATAGTGCTGATTCTGATTTTTTTTTATAATTTACAGATATTCTTGTAACATATTCACTATTTCGCTAAGAGTACAAAGGATGTTCACTTCTTCCCAAATCTACAATGTCTCTCTCTCTCTCTCTCCTCTCTCCTCTCCTCATCCTCTCTCTCGCTCTCCTCGGCACAAATATCTGCCATCTCCATGTCGAACTACTTGGCTATCTCTCTCTCACCCCAACCTCGCTGGACTTCTCTATAGCGATATCGATCAATGAAATATGACCACTAAAAGGAGCACTAAGCATCAAGAAAGAATCTCGGAAATACAGTATAAATTAACCAGAAAAAGAACAATATAGACGAAAAAAGGTTAGGTCTCTTGGGGAAACTATTTTTCGTCCTGCGCCAGTGAACTCTCTAAACAAACGTTTTATGCGCATTAATCACTCTACTCGGACATCTCCTCCCGCTTAGGTATTTCCGTTTGCTCTGGCTTTTGCTTCCTTTCTTTTTCCTCCTCTGTTTTTATTAACGGCTGTCTTTTGTCTTCGTTCGTAAATGTGTTCCGTCCTCTTTCCTCTGTTTGTTGTTTCGTTGTCTGTAAGCCTAATATTCTTCCTCTTTCCTTCCTTCCTCTCTCTTCAGTCTCTCTCTCCTCTCTCTCTCTCTCTCTCGTCTCCTCTCTCTTCTCACTCCTTCTCTTCTTCCATCTCCCTCTTCTCTCTCTCTCTCTCTCATCTCTCGTCCCTCTCCCTCTCCTCTCTCCTCTGCCCTCTCCCATCTCCCTCTCCCTTCTCTCCTCTCCTCTCTTCTCTCTCTCTCTGTCTGTCTCTCTCTGTCCTGTCTCTCTCATCCTCTCTCTCTCTCTCTCTTCCTCTCTTCTCTCTTCTTCTCTGGAGCTCTCTCTCTCTCGTTCTCTTAGACTCTCCTCATCTCTCCCTTCCTGCTCTTTCTCTCTCTCTCATCTCTCTTCTCCCTCTCCTTCCCTTTCTCCCCTTTCCTTTCACCTTTCCCTTTCCTTCCCTTTCCCTTTCCCTTTCCCCTTTCCCTCTCCCTCTCACTCCTCCTCTCCTCTCTTCCTCAATTTTTTTTCTATCCTTCACTAACCAAGTGAAGCCCCCCCCCCATTTAACCCTCCTCCTCCTTCGTTCTCATATTGAACGAGAAAAGAAAGAAAGAAAAAAATGGAAAAGAAAAGACAGCAGCTCCCATTTTTTCCATCTTAGTTTTGCCTATACCAGATAAGGTCACACCAAGGAAAGAATCCGATAAGTGAATAAGAGGAAAAACACTGTAACGGGCTGAAATCCAAGCGTCTCTTCTCTCTCTCTCTCTCGTCTCTCTACATCGTTTCTCTCTTCGTACTCTCTCCTCTCTCTCTCTCTCTCTTCTCTCTTCTCGCTCTCTCTCTCTCTCATCTCTCTCTCTCTTCTCTCTCTCTCTCCATCCTCCCCTTTCCCCCAGCCCTCTCTCTCACTCACTCACTCAACTCTCCTTTCTTCCTTTCTCTTCTGTCTCTCGGCCTTTGTCTCTATCTTTAATCTCTATTTCCCCCTCTCTTCCTCCTCTGGTCTCTTCATCTCCCCCCACCACCTCTCTCTCCCTCCTCTCTCTCTCCTCTCTCTCTCTCTCTCTCTCTTCCTCTTCTCGTCTCTCTCTCTCTCTCTCACTATCTCTCCTCTCTCCCCTCTCTCTCTCTCTCTCTCCTCTCTCCTCTTCTCTCTCTCTCTCTCTACTCTCTCTCTACCTCTCTCTCCTCTCTCTCTCTCTCTCTCTCTCTCTCTGCCTACTCCACTCTCTCCTCCTTCTCTCTCTCTCTCCTCTCTCTCTCTCTCTCTCTCCTCTCTCCTCT
>NW_020872212.1:0-20000 GCF_003789085.1 Penaeus vannamei
TTATTATGTTGTTGTTTTGTTATTATTATTATTATTATTATTTATTTTATTATTATTATTATATTATTATTATTATTATTATTATTATATTATTATTATTATTATTATTATTATTATTTTGTTGTTATTATTATATTATTATTTATTATTATTATTATTATTATTATTATTATTATTTATATTATCATTATTATTATTATTATCATTATTATTATATTATTATTATTATTAATAGGTGGTTCAAGTAACAAACTTTGTTATCATTGTTATAATTATCAATACATGGTAGTGGTTGTGATTATCATCTATGAACATTGTTATGATTATTGTTGTCGTTATTATCTTCATTATCATTATTATCATAATCGTCATTATTATCATCATCACCATCATTGCCATTATTTCGTTATCAATATTATTATTATCATTGATATAGCCATTATTGTTATCGCTATTTATGCTGCAATCACCATCATTATCATCATTTCATCATCATCATCATCATCATTTTAATTATTATTAAGCGCCGTCCTTATTATTACAATTGAACGATAATATTTTATATTCGGGGTCCCTCAAAATCCTGCGCCTCTCAGCTGATCGATTCATATTGTTTTTGGTTGTCATATTGTTCGTTTTCTTGTTTGTATTTGTTTTATTTTCATTGTTCTATTTGGTTACTATTGCTATTACTTTACTAGTATTATCATTGTTATTTATTATCTTTATCAATAGGAGTTATATGTTATTGCCATTATCACTGATATCATTATAATCATTGTTTTTCTTGACATCTCTATCACTGTCATTTTCATAATCATTATTTTTAGAATGTAATGTAATTATTAGACAAACTATATTAGACAAATGTTATATTAGAAAATTAGACAAAATATTAGACAAAAATTATTAGACAAACTATTCTTCAACAATGCATCTTTCCTTTACACTCTGGCGGTTTCACAGACAATATATATTTATTAGAAAATCGATTCTTTTTATCCACTTGTTGATAGTTTAAGTAATCCAGCTGTTCTGTCCCCGCGCAATTTGGCGATTTTTATTTTTTTTATCGTCTTATCGTGTTTCCTTTGTGTGTGTGTGGTGTGTATATATATATATAATATATATATATATATAATATATATATATATATATATATATATATATATATATATATTATATATAATGTATATATATATATATATATAATATATATATATATATATATATATATATATATATTATATATATATATATATATACATATATATATATATATATTATATATATATATATATATATATATATATATATATATATATTTATATTATTCATTTATTATATAATATATATATATATATATATATATATATATATATATATATATATATATATATATATATATATATATATATATATATATATATATATATATATATATATATATATATATATAATATATATATATATATATATATATATATATATATATATATATATATATACATATAAATATATATATATATATATATATATATAATATATATAATATATATATATATATATATATATATATATATGCATATATATATACACACACACACATGTATGTATATGAATATATATAAATATATAATATATATATATTATATATATATATATATATATATATAACAATAATGATAATGATTCTTGTAAAACTAATAATAGGATAATCATGATAATGATGATGATAGCAATAATATTCACACGGGTCATGATAAGAATAATCATTTTCTTTTTTTTACGTCTTTTCCTTTCTTCTCATCTTTATCACGTCTTTGTTTATGCCTTTGTCTTTGGTTTCGCCTTTCTCTTCCTTCTTTCTCTTCTGTGTGTTGTCGGTCTTTGATTTTTATTCTTATTTCTCTCTGTCTGTTTGTCTGTTTTTTTTTGGTTTCGCTTTTTTTGTTGTTGTTCTCTATTTTTTTCTTTCTTCTCTTTCTTTCTTTCGTTTTTTTCTTCTCTCTTTCTTTCTTTCTCTTTCTTTCTTCTTTTATCTCTCTTCTCTTCTCTTTCTTTCTCTCTCTCTCTCTCTCTCTCTCTCTCTCTCTCTCTCTCTCTCTCTCTCTCTCTCTCTCTCTCTCTCTCTCTCTCTCTCTCTCTCTCTCTCTCTCTCTCTCTCTCTCTTTCTATTCTCATTGCTTTCTCTCTTTCTCTCTCATTCTCTTTCCCCCTCCCTCCCTCACTCCCTACCTTCCTCTCCCTCTCCACCCCTCCCTCCCTCCTCACCCCCCTACCCTCAAAACAACCCCCATCACCCCCCCCCCTTAAAAAAAAACACCCACAAACACAAACAAAAACACCAACCACATATTTTTTTAATTCCTTCCACAAACGTCAAAAAAATAAAAATAAAAAAAAAAAATAACGGTAGATGGCAGGTTGTCGAGCCTCGGTAGACAGGTAGACGGCGCCAGGTAGACAACCGACCGGTAAAACCCATCCCTAAAGAGGTAGTCGATATGAAACCCCAAAATAGATCGGTAGGGCACGCAGGGTAGAAACCTGGGTAGAGAGAAGGTAGATATTTACTCTGTGTCTGGGTAGATTAGGGTAGATAATGCGGGTAGATACAGAGGGTAGATACAGTGGACAGATACAGAGGATAGATACAACGGGTAGATACAAGTTGTTAAGGGCGACTTATCTTTAAATTACAGGTAGATACCGCAAGTAGATACCACAGGTAGATACAGCGAGTAGATACAGAGGATATACATAGCGGGTATATCGGGGAAGATACAGCGGGTAGATATAGTGGGTAGATACTGGTAGATACGAGTAACTGGTCTTAAAAAGGTTTATAAAAACATAAAAGTGTCTATTTTTACCACTTTGTCTTCTCTACCGCACACAGTAGGCAGTGTATCTACTATATACATAATATATACATTTATATATCTATCTAAATATCTATCTGTCTATCTATCTGCCTATTAATTTATCTATCTATCTATCTATCTATCTGTCTGTCTGTCTATATCTATTCGTCTACTATCTATCTATCTATCTACTATCTATCTATCTATCTATATGTCTATCTCTATCTATCTATCTATCTATCTATCTATATCCATATCTATCTATCTATCTATATATATCTATCCATCTATCTATCTATCTATTTAAATGACAACAATAATGAACCATGACATATGTCGTATCTTTCCATCTATTTATCTATCTCCTTATCTCTCTATTTCTGCTTTATTCTATCTTCATCTTATTTTCTTCATTTTCTTCATTATTTTCCCGTTCCTATAATTTTCCTTTCTCTCTCTCATTCCCTATTATTATTATTCCTTTTTATATCATTCCCTTTTTTTACAGAAAATAGATTATATCAATTATTATTGTTATTATTTATATAAAATATCAGTTGAAAAAAAACGAGAATAATGATAAATGAACTACGAGCCTAGAAGGATTACGAGCCTAAACTGATTTGGGTTTTCTTTTGTTTTTAATTTCTAATAATTTCCCGCGTTTTTGCTTCAATAATATTTAAAGGTATTGAAGACTGAATTTAAATTGAAGATTGAATTAAAGGGGAAATTTAAAGTTGTTTTTATATATGCATTGTTTGTTATTTTGTTTGTTTTTACTTTCGGAAAATACTCTTTTTGCTCTTAATAATATCGCCCAAACCGCGTGCTATCACCCTGCCCTCCCTTACCCCTTCTTCCCTTCCCTTCCCCTCCTTCCCCTCCCATCTCTTCTCCTTGCCCTTCAACTTTCCCTTCACCGTCTCCCCCCTCTCCCTTCCCCACTTTCTTCCCCTCCCTTCCCTTCGCTTCTCCTTCCCTCCCTCCCTTCCCCTCTCCTCCCTCCCTCCTCCCCTCCCACCTCTTCCCTCTTCCTCCCTTTCTTCCCCTCCCCTTCCCTTCGCTCCCCTCCCCTTCCCCCTCCCCCTTCCCTCCCTCCCCTCCCTTCTCCTCCTCCTCCCTTCCCTCCTTCCCTTCCCCTCCCTCTTCCCATTCTTCCCCCTCCCCCTCTCCCCCTCCCTTTCCTTCCCTCTCCCTTCCCCTCTCCCTCTCTCCTCCCTTCCCTCCCTACCCCTACCC
This sequence comes from Penaeus vannamei, assembly GCF_003789085.1. NCBI lineage: Eukaryota > Metazoa > Arthropoda > Malacostraca > Decapoda > Penaeidae > Penaeus > Penaeus vannamei. Next base: position 4,110 of record NW_020872212.1, read on the forward strand.
CCCTCCCTCAGTCTTACGGTAACCCAACAGTACTTAAGTATCGGTTCTGAATGAAGGTTCTAGACCCTCGGCTAAATAAGGTTAGAGGGAGCTGTCACCACACCGCCACCATCACCACTCAGTCACCACACCGCCACTATTCCGGCACCACACCACTCCGCCACCATCACCACATCGCCACCACCGCCGCTATTCCGGAACCACAACACCACTCCTCACCACAACACCACACCGCAATTCCGTCACCACACCGTCACTATTCCACCACCACTCCGGCAACACTCCGCCACCATTCTGTCACCACACCCCCACCGCCGCCACTATTCCGTCACCACTCCGCGCCACCGCACCACCGCACCACTCCGTCACCACACCGTCACTATTCCACCGCCATCACGGCCACCACCGCCACCACTCCGCCACTACCGCCACCACTCCGCCACCACACCCACACCACCCCACCACTCCGCCACAATCCTCACCACACCGCCACATCCTCCTTTCGAATGCACAATACTTTAACCAGGCTCTTTAAAAAATATCACCATACATCAACCAAATACTTAGATTTCACCATACTTATACCAGGTTATTTAAAAGTAACACCATACTTCAACCATATACTTCGATTGCACCATACTTTAACCAGGCTCATCATGCTTCTTAGAATACACCATATTTCAACCAGGTTCTTAACATGCAACATACACTATCTTGCTTCTTAGAATGCAACATAAAACCAAGCTCTTAGAAGAAAAAGAAAGCACCATACTTCAACCTGCCTCTTAAAATTCACCATATTTCAACCAGGATCTTAATAACATGCAACATACACCATCTCTTTGAACAAAATCACCATATTTCAACCTGTTTCTTAGGATTCACCATATATCACCCAGAATCTTTAAAACATGCACCATACATCATCCTGCTCCTTACAATGCACCATATTTCACCCAGAATCTTTAAAAATATGCACCATACATCATCTTGTCCCTTAGAATTCACCATTTTTCACCCAGACTCTTAAAAAATCACCACACAACAACCTGCTTCTTGCACCATATTTCACCCAGACTTTTTAAAAAAAATCACCACACAACATCCTGCTTCTTACAATGCACCATATTTCACCCAGACTCTTAAAAAATCACCATACAACATCCTGCTTCTTACAATGCACCATATTTCACCCAGACTCTTAAAAAATCACCATACAACATCCTGCTTCTTACAATGCACCATATTTCACCCAGACTCTTAAAAACATGCACCATACATCATCTTGCCCCTTAGAATGCACAATATTTCACCCAGAATCTTTAAAATAAAATCACCACACAACATCCTGCTTCTTACAATGCACCATATTTCACCCAGACTCTTTAAAACATGCACCATACATCATCTTGTCCCTTAGAATGCACAATATCTCCAGCTTCTTACAATGCACCATATTTCACCCAGACTTTAAAACATGCACCATACATCATCCTGGTTCTTACAGTGCACCATATTTCACCCAGACTCTTTAAAACATGCACCATACATCATCTTACCCTTTTCGTTGCACCATACATCACCCAGCCCCTTAAAACAGAACAAGGTGGATTTCCACTCATGTTATTGGGGTAATTGTGAAGAATATTAATGACAGTGTTACCTCAGTGGCACCATACTTCACCATACATATCCCTAGAATAGGTTAGCATGACTCTTAACGAGAGAGGGAGAGAGAAAGAGAGGGGGGGGAGAGAGGAGAGAGAGAAGAGAGGAGAGAGAGAGAGAGAGAGAGAGAGAGGAGAGAGAGGAGAGGAGAGAGAGAGGGGAGAGAGAGAGAGAGAGAGGAGAGGAGACAGGAGAAGAAAGAGGGGAGAGGAGAGAAGAGAGAGAGAGAAGAGATAGATAGATAGAGAGGAGAGAAGAGAGAGGAGAGAGAGAGAGAGAGAAGAGAGAGAGAGGAGAGAGAAAGAGAGAGAGAGAGAGAGAGAGAGAGAGAGAGAGAGAGAGAGAGAGAGAGAGAGAGAGAGAGAGAGAGAGAGAGAGAAGAGAGAGAGAGAGAGAGAGAGAGACAGAGAGAGCCAGAAAAAGATAGGCAGAGACAGAACTAGGTCACGATACACTCCCTTAAACACAAAATCAAAACCCAAAAGCATTATTAACCCGCCGATGGAACGCCCAAAACCCCACCCCCTCACCCAACCCCAACCACCCCATCCAACCCCAACCATGCGCCCCAGCAGCCCTTCCAACCCCACCCCCCACCCAACCCCACCACTCTCACCTTCCCCCAACCACCTCACCCAACCCCAAACCATCCAACCCTACCCCCCTCACCCAACCCCACCCTAACCATACGCCCCCAGCACCCCATCCAACCCCACCCCTCCCCCAACCCCTTCCAACCCCATCCCCAACCACCCCATCCAACCCCAACCCCCCTTCCAACCACACCACCTCTTCCAACCCTACCCCCCCTAATCCAACCCACCCCCCCAACCCAACCCCACCCCACCCCTCACCCAACCCCAACCCCCCTCCCAACCCCACCCCAACCCCAACCCCAACCCCCCTCCCCCCCATCCAACCCCTCCCGAGCGTCTCCTTCTGGGCCACGAAGATCGTCTGGCTTTGGGGGGGAAAACAGTGCTAAAAGAGGCTGGTGCACGTAAGGTGGGTTTTCCCGTGTTCGTGGGTAGGGAGGTCGCCCTTATGAGCTCAGGAAGGAGGGCGATCTCGTCTTTCGTTCACTTTTACTCCTTTTCTCTCCTCCTCTCCTCCTCTCCCCTCTCTCCTCTCTCTCCTCTCTCTCTTCGCTGTTTGATCCTCCTTCTCCTCCTCTTCTGCTTGCTTCCTCGTTTTCTTTTTTCTCTTTTTTCTTCTTTTTCTTTTTCTTCGTTTTCGTCTTCTTCTTCGCCTTCTTATTCTCCTCCTCCCTCCTCTCTAATTCTTCTTTTCTCCTACTCCTCCTCCTCCTTATCTCTTCCTCCTCCCCTCCTTCTTCCTCCTCTTCTTCTTCCTTTTCTCTGTCTCCTCTTCCTCCTTTCTCTTTTCCTTCTCTTCCTTCTCCTCCTCTCTTCTTTCTTTTTTTCTCCCCCTTCTTCTTCTTCCTCTCCTTCTCCTTCTCCTCCTCCTCTCCTTCCCCCTTCTTCTTCTCCCTTCTCCTCCTTCTTCTTCTTCTTCGTACCCACACCATCGATGTCCGTGCGTGACGTCAACGCGTTAACAAAAAAAGAAAAGAAAAATGAGAATAAAAAAAGTAATAAAAATCAATAGATAAATTTTAAAAAAATAAAAAAAAATTGTCTCCTTCATAAACGTGCAAAGGAAAATGAGAACCTTTACTGTCCTCCTTGTCCGGTGTCTTGTGAATCCTTTTTGTTCTTTTTTTTCTACTTAAATCGTCTTTTTTTTCCTTTTTTTTTAAGGGTTAAGACACTCGCGCACGTTCTCCTGTTCTTCTCTTCTGTCCTTCTCCTCTCTTCCTCTTTCTATTTAAAAAAATCCCCATCATTTTCCTCCTTCCATGATTCATCTCCCGGTCTATTCTCCTCCCGAAGACGAGAGAGAGAGAGAGAGAGAGAGAGACAATAAGAGAGAGAGAGAGAAAGAGAGAGAGAGAGAGAGAGAAGAAAAAAAAATTATATCACCAGTCATGGCTGCAACGGCGGCTCGAGGGAAATGAGTCAGATGGCGACATGTGGCAGCCCCAACCCCCGCCTGGAGCAGTTCTGAGAATCTCGACTTTTGACGGACAGATTCCCACGTCTGGTCGAGTTTCGGGCGGTTTTGCGGCAAATATCGCCTTTAAGGGATTGCCTTTCTTGACGTAACTATGTTTCTGTATATCGAGAGCGAGAGAGGGGGGGAGGGAGGGATAGAGGGGGGAGGGAGGGAGTTAGAGAGAGAGAGACAGACAGACAGACAGACAGACAGAGAGAGAGAGGAGAAGGGGAGAGACAGAAACAGAGAGAGAGAGACAGAGAGAGAGAAACAGAAAGACAAGAGACAGAGAGAGACAACAACAGACAGAGAGAGACAGACAGACAGAGAGAGAGAGACACAAAGACAGAGAGAAAGAAACAGAAAGACAGACAGAGGAGAGAGAGACAGACAGACAGAGAGAGAGAAACAGACAGACAGACAGAGAAGAGAGAAACAGAAGACAGACAGACAGAGAGAGACAGACAGACAGACAGAGAGAGAGAACAGACAACAGACAGAGAGAGAAACAGAAGACAGACAGAGAGAGAGAAACAGAAAGACAGAAGAGAGAGAGAGACGACAGACAAGAAAAATATATATATATATATATATATATATATATATATATATATATATATATAATATATATATTATATATATATATATATATATATGATATATATCGTCTTTAAGGGACTACTACTTTTTTTGGTTCTTAAGTACGTGTTTTGGTTGGCTTTGGATTTTTGGGGTTTTAAGGGATTCTTATAAATGGGTGGGTGATTATTTTGGAATAGGGGAGTTCTATTTATATATAATATATAATATATATATATATATAATATATATATATATATATATATATTATATATATATATATATACTTGCGATCTCTTTGATTTATTCTTGTTTTATAATGTGATTTTTCGCTGCTTTCATTTTTTTTTTTCCCCTCCTCGTTCTCTTCTCTCTTTTTTGGTCTGTCTGTCTCTGTCTGTCTCCTTCCTCAATCCCTCCCCCTCTACTCCCTCTTCTTCTTCTCTCTCTCCCTCTCTCTCTCTCTCTCTCTCTCTCCACCTCTCTCTCTCTCTCTCTCTCTCTCTCTCTCTTCTCTCTCTCTCTCCCTCTCTCTCCTCTCTCTCTCTCTCTCTCTCTATCTCTCTCTCCTCTCTCTCTCTCTCTCTCTCTCTCTCTCTCTCTCTCTCTCCTCTCTCTCTCTTCTTCTCCTCCTCCCTCTCTCTCTCTCTCTCTCCTCTCTCTCTCTCTCTCTCCTCTCTCACTCTCGTCTCCTCTCTCTCTCTCTCTCCCTCCCTCCCCCCTCCCTCCCTCTCCCTCCTCCCTCTCCCTCCCTCCCTCATCTCCCTCTCCCTCCCTCCCCCCCCCTCTCCCTTTTTCTCCCTTCTGCTTCTTCTGGTTACTCGATGATAGTGATGATGGTGATGATGGTGATGATGGTGATGATCTTGCGCCATTGGTCTTGAGAAGGCGCGCCCTAGACAGACAGACACCCGGAATCAACAGCGCTGCAATGATGGTGATGATGGTGAAGAGGAGGATGGTGATGACTGATGATGAATATGATGATGAGGATGAGATGGTGATGATGAATATGATGATGGTGGTGTGAAGAGAAGGGTGTGATGATTGATGATGAATATGAATGAGGAGGAGGATGGTGGTTAATGATGAATATGATGATAATGATGATGATGGTGGTGGTGATGATGATAGGGAAGATGGTGAGGATGATGATGATGATTGTGACGATGAATATGATGTTAATGGTGATGGTGAGGGAAGTGGTGATAGTGATGATAATGATGATGAATATGATGATAATGATGATGGTGAGGGTGGTGGTGATGGTGATGGTGAAGAGGATGATGATGATGAAGATGAATATGATGATTGTGAAGATAATGGTGGTGATGCTGGTGGTGAGGGTGATGAAGATGATGGAGGTGGCGATAGTGAGGGTGACAAAGATAGTGATGATGATGGTGGGGAAGTGGATGGTGATGATGATGGTGACGGTGATGAATGCTGTGATGATGATGGTGATGGTTATTATCTTGTTATTGTTATTTTTTTATATCTTTATCATTACTACTATTAATACTACTGTTACCATTTATATCGTTATAATGATAATCATCATTGTTATTATTATCATTGTTATTACTTTCATCATAAATAATATTATTATTATTATCATTTTCATCATTGCTGCTGTTGTTATTGTTATTATTATAATCATTATTATTATCATTATTATTATCAATGTTATCCTTATTATCACAATCATCATTAGAATGATAATGACAATGATGATAATAACGACAATGATAATAATAATTATGATGATGATAATAATGATTATGATTACGATAAGAATGATAATGATAATAATAATAACAATAATAATGAAAGTGATAATGATGATGATATTAATGATAATAATAATTACCAGAGCATTACTCCTTAAGCTTATAAATATCACTATTATTATCCTTCTAATTACAACCATAACTATTATTTTTTCTATATTCATTCCGTATTATTTATTTTTTTTTTATTATATCTCTTTCATTTTCCAATCTGATGATGATAAATGATTAAGATTAATCCTACGTGTGATTATGAAAATAATGGTATATAATGAAATTAAAAAAAAAACTATTAGTATTATTTAAGATTATCACAATAATTGAATTTATGATTAAAAGAATTATTAATACAACTGCAGTTAAGAAAATAACTGTGATGATGATATTGAAAATGATGATAAAACAGCACCACAGCAGTAGCTAAGGGAACAAGAGTAATAACAACAATAAATGCAAAATCAACAACAAAAGCAACATCAACAACAATAACAATAAAAACATCAACAACATGAACAAGACAATAAGAAAAACAATAACAAAAAAACAAAAACAAAAAACAACAAAACAACAGCAAAATAGCAACAAAAATAACGAAGAACAAAAACAAAAAAAACAAAAAACAAAAACACAATAACAAACAAAAACAAAAAACATCAAAACAAAAACAAAAACAACAAAAACAACAAAACAGAAAACAACAACAAAACCAAAATACAACAAAAGCAACAAAATTAACAAAACCACAAAATTACAACCACACAGAAAATAATCATCCCACACCACCATCCTCGACCTCATTAGCATAATAACCCCGATGGCGTTGAATGTTAGATCAACAAATTATAATTAAACAGAATTAGATAAATGTCATAAACTTTCCCACATGACAACATGGCGCATACTGACCTCGGGAGAAGAAGGTCTTAAGGAGGTGTGAATTTATGTGTTTGTTGTCGAGAGATTTTTTTTATGTGAATTTTTTTGTTATTATTTGTATTGTATTATCTTATTATATATATGCGTGGTGTGTATATGTGTATATGTATATATATATATATATATATATATATATATATATATATATATATATATATATATATGTGTGTGTGTGTGTGTGTGTGTGTGTGTGTGTGTGTGTGTGTGTGTGTGTGTGTGTGTGCAATAAGAGAAGATAAAGAATATCACATTGATAAAGCTAAGAAAAAGGAAGGAAACAATATAATATAAGCAAATGCGGAGAAAGATAAGAAACAGAAGAAAGATAGGAAGAGAAGGTCACAGTGATAAAAGAAGGAAAAACATGGACGGTGTAAAAATAATGACGTATATTATTACAAAAATTTTAATTAAAGTAAGAGAGATAAAGAGAGCAGAGAGCGAGAGGGAAATAAAGACATAGAGTAGGAGAGAGAAGAAGGAGAGACAGAGAGGGAGAAAGGAGAGAGAGAGAGAAGAGAGAGAAGAGAGAGAGAGAGAGAGAGAGAGAAGAGAGAAGAGAGAGAGAGAGAGAGAGAGAGAGAGAGAGAGAGAAGATGAGAGAGAGAGAGAGAGAGAGAGAGGAGAGAGAGAGAGAGAGAGAGAGAGAGAGAGAGAGAAGAGAGAGGAGAGAGAAGAGAGAGAGAGAGAGAGAGAAGAGAGAGAGAAAGAAAGAGAGAGAGAGAGAGCGGGAGAGATAGAGAGAGAGAGCGAGAGAAAGAAAGAATACGAGAAAGAGGGAGACTGAAAGAAGAGAAAGAAAATGAAAGAAGAAGAAAGAAAAGGAGCAAAAATAATAATAATAAAAAAAAAAGAGAAGAGAGAAAGAAGGAGAAGAAGAAAAAAAAGAAAAAAAAGAAAAAAGCAAGAAAAAATAGAGAAAGAAGAAGATAAGAAGAAAAAAGAAAAGAAAGAACAAGAGAGATAACACATAACCAAGGTGTTGCCAAGGAAACCATCTCCCAGGGCGTGAGTGTCACCGGGAGAACGGGCGTGGTGGGCGTGCGTGCTGCGGCGTGCGGGCGGGCGTCCCACAAAGGCTGCCCTCCGGGCAACAAAGGTCAGAGGGAAAGGTCACATGAATAGGAAGGGGGGGGGCAGGGGAGGGGAGGGAGGGGAAGAAGAAAGGAGGGAAGGGAGGGAAGAGGGAGGGAGGAGGGAGAGAGGGAGAAGGGAGGAGGGAGGGAGGAGGGGGGAGAGGGAGAGGGAGGAGAGAAGGGAGAGGGGGAGGAAGGGAGGGCCAGGGAGGGAAGGGAGGGGGGGAGAGGTAATGTGGGGAAGGGGAGGGAGGTATCTGGGGGGGGAAGGGAGAGGGAGAGGGGGGAAGGGGAGGAGGGAGGTAGCTGTGGGGGGGAGGGAGAGGGGAGGTAGAAAGGGGGGAGGATGATAGAAAGGGAAGGGGGGGAGGAGGTAGCTATTGATGGGTGATGGGGAGGGAGGGGAGGGAAATGGCTGGTGGGAGAAAAAAGGAAAGGGTTTGCGGAAAGGCTATGGGGGGGGATGGGGAGGGGGGAAGGCAGGGATCTGCTGAAGGGGCTGGGGACGGGAGGGGGGAGGGGAGGGGAGGGGGGGAAGGGAAAGAATAAGTGGGGCATTATTCAATGTTGGTCATTGCCTTCCAATGGGCCCCCCACACACAACACACACAACACACACACACACACACACACACACACACACACAACACACATCACACAACGCATATATGTCTCTCTCCTCCTTTCCTATATTTCTCATTCGACCTTCTTTCACACGTCTATGTGTCTAGTGTTCTATTGCTCTCGCTTTCTCTTTATTGGTGTCTCTTTCTGTTCTCTCCTCTCTCTTTCTTTTTGTCTATGTCTCTGTCTGTCTCTCCCACCCCGCTCCTCTCTCTCTCTCTCTTTCTTTCTCTCTCTCTCTCTCTCTCTCTCTCTCCTCTCTAGTCTCTCTCCTCTCTCTCTCTCTCTCTCTCTCTCCCTCTCCTCTCCTCTCTTCCTTCCTCTCTCTCCTCCCCTCTCCTCTCCCTCCCTCTCCCTCCCTCCCTCCCTCCCCCCTCTCCCTCCCTCCTCCCCTCCCTCTCCCTTCCCCCTCCCTCCTCCTTCCTCCCTCCTCCCTCCCTCCTCGTCTCAATCACACATCTTCCCATTGCTCCAAAACCCACCCAGCCCGCCAATCACGCTGCCCCATCTGCTCGCCCAATCAGCGCCCTCCTTTCATCCGAGATTCAACCAATCAATTAACTCCTCTTAAACTTCACAGCCAATCATCATCGAGCTTCCGGATAAAGCCATAAAGATCGGTTGAAACGCGAAAAAAAAAAGAGAGAGAAATGAGAGGAGGAGAGAGAGAGAGAATAAGAAAGACGGTGTAATGATGATGTGCTTGCTGGCTAATTAAGGGATCATAATGTATGCAAAATATCTGATAATCAGGAGTCTGGAGGGAGGAGAGAGGAGGAGGGGGGGGAAGGGAGGAGGAGGAGAGGAGGAGGAGGGGGAGAGGGAGGGAGGAGAGGAGGAGAGAGGAGGAGGAGGAGAGGAGGGGAGAAGAGAAGGGAAAGGAAGAGGAAGGGAGGTGGAGAAGGCGGAGAGGGAGAATGAGGAGGAGAGGGGAGAAGGAGGAGAAAGGAGGGGAAGAGAGAGGGAGGGATAGGAGGTGGAGAAGAGAGGGAGAGAGAATGAGGAGATAGAAAGAAGAAATAATAGGGAAGAGAAGGGATAGATGATGTGGAGGAGAGAGAAAGAGGGAGATAGAGCAGAGAAAGAGGATGAGAGGATAGAAGGAGAAGAAAATGAGAATAAGAGAAGGTGATAGAAAGGAGGGAAGGAAGAGGGAAATAAATAAAGGAAGAGAAGAAAGGAGGAGGGAAGAAGAGAAAAGAGAATTAGAGAAGGGAATAAGGGAGAGACAAAAGGAAGAGGAATAAAGGATAGAAGAGTGAGAAAGGAGAAGAAATGACCCAAAGGGAGAAAATGGAAGAAGGGAATGGAGAGGAAGGAAGAAAGGAGGGAGAAGGAAGAGGAGAAGAAAGGAGGGAGAAGGGAAGAAGGAGGAGAAGATTAGGATGATAGGTAGAGGGAAGGGAGAAGGAGGTAACATACACACACACTCACACAACACACAGCACGCACACGCATATATATGTCTCTCTCTTTCTCTATATTTCTCATTCACCTTCTTTCACACGTCTATGTGTCTAGTTATCTATTGCTCTCGCTTTCTCTTTATTGGTGTGTCTTTCTGTATCTCTCTCTCTCTTTTTATTTATCTATGTCTCTTTCTGTCTGTCTCTCCCTCCCCTCCCTCCCTCCTCTCTTAGGAGAAGGAGGAACGAAGAGGAGGGGCAATAGGAAGAAAGAGGAAGCAGAGGGAGAGGAGGAAGGGAGGGAAGGCGAGAAAACAAGAAGAGGAGGAAAATGGAGTGGGAGAAAGAGAATAAAGGAGGTAAATAAGGAAAGAGATGAGGAAAGACCTGACAGACAACAGAATGCGAAAATTTATGTGTGTGTGTGCGTGCGTGCGTGTGTGTGTGTGTGTGTGTGTGTGTGTGTGTGTGTGTGTGTGTGTGTGTGTGTGTGTGTGTGTGTTGTGTGTGTGTGTGTGTGTGTTGTGTGTGTATGTGTGTGTGTGTGTGTGTGTGTGTGTGTGTGTGTGTGTGTGTGTGTGTGTGTGTGTGTGTGTGTGTGTGTGTGTGTGGTGTGTGTGTGTGTGTGTGTGTGTGTGGTGGTGTGTGTGTGTGTGTGTGTGTGTGTGTGTGTGTGGTGTGTGTGTGTGTGTGTGTGTGTGTGTGTGTGTGTTGTGTGTGTGTGTGTGTGTGTGTGTGTGTGTGTGTGTGTGTGTATGTGTGTGTATATACATATATATATAATATATATATATATATATATATATATATATATATATATATATATTCCCAAGCACCAGAGCCTGATTGCCAACCCCCAAAGATCCCGAAGAAAAGAATTTCTGTCTCCGACGAAGGAGGAGCCGACCGAAGGAACCGACCGAAGCCGACCGAAGGGAGGAGCCGACCCGAAGGAACCGACCGAAGGAGAGCCGACCCGAAAGGAGGAGCCGACCGAAGGACGCGACCGAAGGAACCGACGAAGGAGGACCGACCGAAGGAACCGACCGAAGGAACCGACCGAAGGAACCGACCGAAGGCCCCGACCGAAAGAGCCAACCGAAAGGAAACCGACCGAAGGAGGAGCCGACCGAAGGAGCCGACCGAAGGAAACCCCAATCCTGTCGGCGCTGACTTAAGATTCTTAATCGCACGTTTCGGGTTCTTAATGACACCAATCAGGGACGCCTGTGGATTGACGTCAAGATGGATGAGCTGCTTGACGTCTGGAGGTCGGGATGTCGGGGTCATTTCGGGTCAGGTCGGTCGTCGGGGTTTGGGTGTTTTGTGTGACCTCGGTTGACCGTTTGGTGGCGTTGGGAAAGCAGGTCAACATACTTTATCATCATCGTTACATCATCATCATTGTTATCATTATTATTATCATATTATTATCAGCATTATTATTATTATTGTGATGTGATTATTATTATTATCAATATTATTATTATTAATCAATATTATTATTATTATCATTATTATTTATTATTATTATTATATTTATTATTGTTTTGTTTGTTGTTGTTGTTGTTGGTTGCTGTTGTTGTTTTACTTTTCCTTCTTCCTTCTTTCTCTATAATTTCTTTTTCCTCTTCAGTTTTTCATTTTCTAATTTTTTCTTCTTCCAAGTTTTTTCCTGGTTCTCTCCTTTTCTCTTTTGTCTCTCTCTTCTCCCGATGTTAATTATCCGTTTCTCCTTTATTCACTGATTCTCGTTGCCCTTTTTTTTGTCTGTTCTTTTCCTTTTTTGATTTTCTTTCTTTTCGCTTTTCCGTTTTGCTATTTTATAAACATTGGCAGTTTTTGTTTTTTCGGATTTTTTTTTTCTTTTTTTTTCACTCCTTTCACCTTTCCTCACTTTCCTTTCTCCATGTTCTTCCTCCATTCTCTCTCCATCCCCTCCTCTCCGCCCTCCTCCCTCTCTCCTCTCCCTCCTCTCCTATTCTCCCCTCCCCTCCTCCCTTCCTTCCTCTCCCCACTCCCTCACTCCCCTCTCCTTCCCCCTCCCTCTCGCCCCCTCTCCTCAACCCTCCTTCCCCCCTTCCCCCCCTCCTCTCTCCTTTCCCTCCTCTCCCCACTTTCCTCTCCACTCCTCCTTCCCCTCCCCTACTCCCTCCCTCTCCCCCTCCCTCTTCCCCCCATTCCACTCCCCTCCTTCCTTCTCCCACTCCCCCCTCCCTCCATCCCTCCCTCCTCCTCCCCCATTCTCCTCTCCCCTCCCTCCCCCCTCCTCCCCTCCTCCCTCTCTCCCCCCCTCTCCACTCGCCACTCCTTCTCCAGCCCCAAGACGGCTTCCTGACGCCCCTTGCTGACGAGCCGGCGATGAGTCAGCTGATCGGATCCGAAGTCAGCTGATCTTGCTGACGGACTCCTGACACGCAGAGGCTGACGCGAAGGAACGAATTTCTGGGGAGATAAGACAGTTTTAATTAATCATTTATTTATTTTTTATTTCACTTATCTAAGTAATTTATGTGTTTTTATTTATTTCTCTATTTATTTTATTTACTTTATTTATTTATTCACTTATATAATTATTTATTCATTATTTTATTTATTTGTTTATTTATTTTAATTATTTATCTATTTATTTATTTATTTATTCCTTATTCATTTATTCATTTATCTACATTATTTATTTACTTATTCATTATTTAGTTATCTTATCTATTTATCTATTTATTTATCTATCTATTTTTTATCTATTTAATTATTTATGCATTTATTTATTTATCTATCTATTTATCTAGCGGGAAATGGCGTGTTCTTTGGGAGTCCAAAGGAAGTTTTTTTATTTATTAGAATTTTTTTATTCATTTATCTTTTTATTTTATTTTCTTATTTGGATCTATGAAATTTATAGATTTTTTTTTCTAAGTTGCGAAAGTCTGGTGAAGTTTACGGTTTTATATGGTTTTGAGTTTCAGGTTTTGGGAAGTTTTCGAAATTCTATGGAAGTCGGTGGAAGTTTGTGAAGTTTATGTAGTGAGAGCTAGAGAAGTTAGTTTTTTGTTTGTTTGTTTTTTTTTTTGGAGCGTCTAGGATTGCTGTGAAGTTTTTTGCGGAGTTTTTTGATGTCCTGGGAGTGAAGTTTAGAAAATTTAATGAGATTTTTTAGGGAAGTTTTCCGTTTTTGAAGTTTAATAGATGTCTTAGACAGATTAGATACAGTAGAGTAGATTACGATAGGTGTAGATTGTTAGAATAGGTAGAATAGATGAGTAGATAGAGTGGAGTGTGATGAGAGAGAGAGAGAAGAGATGAGGATGATGAGANGACTCATCAAGGCCCGCATATTGCTTAACCGCTTTTCAATTCCCTAGCGAGAGGGCGGTCACCCGTGCACGCGCCACGCACGCCCCGCCGCCCGCGACTCGCCGCGTCATCCAATCGGGAGGACGTGTCTTCGCGCGTCGCCTTCCTCGCCCGCGCCCACGTCGGGGCAGGAGGGGGCAGAGAAGGGAGCAGGAGGGGGAGGAAAGGGTAGGAGGGGCAGGGAGGTAGGAGGGGCAGAAAGGGTAGGAGGGGCAGAGGGGCAGGAAGGGGCATGGAGGAGCAGGAGGGACATTTACAACATTGGCATTTCCTCGGGAATCGGAGCCAACAACAATAATGATGACGACGATAAAGACAATACAAACAACAAAATAACAATGGTGACAACCGCCGTTACAACAACGAAAAGGAATAAAAAAAAACACCAAACATTCCTCAGAGCAGATGGAACAGGACGAACGCGAACAGACCAACTGATCATCGGGTGATAACGGTGACGACAATCAAAATAATCATAGCGATTAAAGCAACTATTACGATTACAAAAATACAACTCGGTACAAAAAAATAATGAAATTAATGAAAGTACAACGTGACAGATAAATTAATTTCCTCTCCCTCCTGATTGTAGCTGGAAGGGAACAACGACACGGGTTTCCAACAAAAGGCGAAAATAGACAGAGTGAAGAGAGGAGTGGAAAGAGACAGACAGAGAGAGATCGAGAGAGAGAGAGAGAGAGAGAGAGAGAGAGAGAGAGAGAGAGAGAGAGAGAGAGAGAGAGGAGAGAGAGAGAGAGAGAGAGAGAGAGAGAGAGAGAGAGTAGAGAGACGAGAGAGAGAATATAACGAAACAAAGGGAAAAAATTCAAAACAGAGAGAAACAAACACAAAGAAAGCGAAATGAACAAACAGAAAGAGGACCAGAGAGCGAAATGAACAAACAGACAGACGGCAAAAGAGCCAAGCAGGCCCACAGTGCAAGCCTCCTAGTGTTGCGGGCGGCGCTTGCTTACCGCCCTTGCACCACTGCCTCCGCCCATCCCCGCCCGTCCAGCAACGCCTCTCACCCGAATGCTGTCCACACGCGTCGAAAATTATGGAATTTCCTGCGTGAGGCGGAGCAAGAGCAAGAGTCCCGGGTTTAAAGCATTTATCTGTGCGACAACACGATGGAAACGATTCATTTTTTTTTGTTTACCTCATCAATCATTGCCTCAGTGACTGGCGCAAGTCTCGAGCGAGTCTTCTGTTCTCTCGTCCATTGCCTCAGTGACTGGCGCAAGTCTCGAGCGATTCATCATGTCTTTTTCTTCATAATATTTCCTAAAGCGCTGTTTGTCGGGGTCGATTTCCTCCCACTGTCATCTGCTTACCTCCTTATCTACTTACCTAACTATCTATCTATCTATCTATCTATTTATCTATCGATCTATCTATCTATCGATATATCCTATCTATCTCTATCTATTTATCTATCCTATCTATCTATCTATCACTATCTATCTATCTATCTATTCTAATCTATCTAGCTATCTATCGATCTATCTATTTTATCTATTTATCTATCTATCTAATTTATCTATCGATCTATCTATCTATCTATCTATCTATCTAATCTATCTGTCTGTCTGTTTCTATCGCCAATCATACTACGACGCAAATGGAACTGATCTGCACCTCCGTTACACAACGCCGATGAAAGCGAGCAGGAAAATGTTCTGGGACTGGAAATAAAATACAGGTTCGCCGTCCCAAACAAGAGAGCTCTGGCACAGGAACCGCAGGAACCGCCAGCCATTAAAGAGGATATTCGGCCCCCTGCATGAGGAAGAGAACCATCCTCGCCGCACGTCTGCAGAGGATGAAAACGCGGATTTCCTGCACGTAACTTGTAAATATATTTTCCCGGCCTTTCAAAAACCCCAACGCGATGGTGCCTTCCCTCTCTTTCTCCTTTCTCTTTTGTCTCCCCTTTCGTTCCTCCTCTCTCCTGTCTCGATTCGTCCCTTCTCTTCCCGATCTTCTCCCTTCTGTCACCCCACTCCCTTCTCTTCCTTTCTCCCACCCCCTTCTCCTCTTCTGTCGCCCACTCACCCCTTCCTTCCCCCCCTCTCTTCTTTCTGTCACCCACTCCCCTCCTCTTCCTTCCTCCCCCCCCCTCTCTCTCTCTCTTCTGTCGCCCCTGTCCACTCCCCTTCCTCTTCCCACCCCTCTCTCTCTTCTCTTCTCAGTCACCCCACTCCGTTCTCTTCTCGGCCCTCCATCTCCTTTCGTCACCCCTCTCTGTTCCTTTCTCCTTCCCTTTCCTCCCCCCCATCTCTCTCTTCTCACTTTCCATCCCCTTTCTCCCCTCTCTCTTCCATCTTTCTCCCTTGTCTCTCTCTTCTGTCGCCGCCTGTCCCACTCCCCCTTCTCTTCCTCCCCCCCCAGCCCCCTATTCTC
>NW_020872212.1:27500-30000 GCF_003789085.1 Penaeus vannamei
AGGGAAGGGAGGAGAGGGAGGAGGGAGAGAGGGAGGAGGGAGGAGGGAGAGAGGGAGGAGAGAAGGGAGGGAGGGAGGGAGGGAGAGGGAAGGAGGGAGGGAGAGAGAGGGAAGGAAGAGAGGAGGGAGGGAGAGGGAGGGGGAGGGGGGGAGGGAGGGAGGGAGGGAGAGAGAGGAAGGGAGAGGGAGGAGGGAGAGGGAGTAGGAGGGAAGGGAGGGAAGGGAGAGAGAGGGAGGGAGAGAAAGGGAAGGAGAGAGGGAGAGAAAGGAAGGAGGGAGGAAGGGAGGGGAGAGAGGGAGGGAGGGGAGAGAGGAGGGAGGGAGGGAGGAGGGAGGGAGGGAGAGAGAGAGAGAGAGAGAGAGAGAGAGAGAGAGAGAGAGAGAGAGAGAGAGAGAGGAGAGAGAGAGAGAGAGAGAAGAAGAAAGAAAGAGGGAGATGGAGGGAGAAGAGCGAAAGAAGAGAAGAGGAGAGGAGAAAAGAGGAAAGACCAGAGGAAGAAAAGTAAAAAAAAAAAAAAAAATAATGAAAGGTAAATCCGAAGCGAGAAAAGAGAAAACGACAAAGGAAGCCCTCCCCCCTCAAAAAAAAAAAAAAAAAAAAAAAAAAAAAAAGAGAGAGACAGAAAAGACCAAACCCTCCGCTCAGACGGCGGCCGGAGAGACATCAATTAATTGGACGAGACACTGATTGAGACGCGAGAGAGGAGCGAGGCATTAATTAGGTACTTAAAACTCCCGCCGGAGCCTGCCTAACGACCCGTAAGCTTTGTCAGAGAGGCGCTAATTGCATTCTTCAAAGGGCGGCCGTCCTTCGCTGCGAGACGGAGCAAATCCTTCTCGCCGACTCCCCCGCGGGCCTCAGGGATTCCTCGGGTCTCCTCGCGCGACGCGAACTCTTCGCGAGAGAACACTTGGGAAGTTAAAAAAAAAAAAGCGACGAAAAAAAAAAACGATGGGAGATAATAAGTTTTGATTAAAAAATGCGACAAAAAAAAAAAAGAGAGAGATAAAGAAAAAGAAACAAGACAACAAAACGAAAACATTAAAAGAGAGGCGACAAATCACTTCGCGAGAGGAGAACACTTGGGAAGTTTTGATAAAAAAAAAAAAAAAAAAAAAAAAAAAAAAACGAAAACATTAAAAGAGGCGACAAATCACTTCGCGAAGGAGAACAAGGAAGTTTGATAAAAAAAAAAAAAAAAAAAAAAAAAAAAAAAAAAAAAACGAAAAAAGATGGGAGATAAAGAAAAAGAAACAAAACAACAAAACGAAACGAAAACATTAAAAGAGAGAGAATGTGAGAGAAACAAAAGCAAAAAAACAAAAACAAAAAAGAGATAATCGGATATCTCGCCGCGTGAGTGCAAAAAAAATGTTAAAAAAAGCGTCGAAAAGAGAATAAGAGCAAAAAAAGAAAAAAAGAGAGAAAAAAAAGAACGGGTGTCTTATCGCACATATCAGCTGTCTTTTCTGGCTTTGATCTCCGTAATTAAAAGCCTGTTTAGACCTCTGTAAAACAAGGTAAAAGGGAGATGAATGACTACTAAATTTAAGTGACCGTTACAGGGGGAATATTCTATAAAAAAGGTAAATCGTACAGGCTTACCTACACCCTGCCTACCTGCCTCCTTACCTGCTACTGACATGATGGCCCATCTATCTAATTGCTTTACTGCTTCGCCTGCCTACTAATTTATCTATCTACCTGTCATTCACGTATCGCCTTGTTTGTTTGTTTACTACTTCATTAGCCTGTCTTATCTATCGCTCTACTTCTTTCCTGTCTTTTCATATTTCTACCTGGTCGATTAGTCTTCTCTATCTACTTATATATCTATTTTTCTGATACTTCTCCCTTTCTAACATAATGACTGATTTTCATATCCATGTTCTTGTTTGTTTGTTCTTCCTATTTTCTCCCTCTCTCTCTCCTATTCTTTCTCTCTTTCTCTTCCTCTTCTCCTCCTCTCTCTTTCTATTCCTCTTTCGTCTCTCTTCTTTCTCTCCTCTCTCTCTTCCTCATCGTCTCACTCTCTCCTCACTCCCATTCTCACCCTCTCCCACTCTTCCTCTCCTTCCCTCTTTCCCCTCCTCCCCTTCCCCCTTCGTCCCCCTTCCCATCATCAAAACCTTGTGTAAACGCCGGCCTACAGAACGTCCATTCACCCGGACGCTCGCCCAACTAACACCATAACGCTGTCGCAGTTTCACGCAACGTTTATCGAATTAAGACCCCCCCCCCCCCCCGCGAGTCAAGAAGTGAAAAGACACGCCCCGCCCTAACTGACTGGCCGGGACGGGCGGTGACACTTGCTCTCGGCTCCGGGGGGGGTGGGGGGGGGGGGGGGCGCTGCTCCGGACGGCGGGACATGTTCTGTATCTGAAGGAAAATACTTGGGGGCGATAAACACATTCACACACACATGCTTATATACAAATATACATAATACACACGCACACACACACACACATACACACACACGCACACACTGACCTTTTC
>NW_020872212.1:40000-55000 GCF_003789085.1 Penaeus vannamei
CGACCGAAAAGACCTCCGACATGCCCGAAAGAGAGCGAGGAACAAGCGGCAATTTGTTCTCAGTTCGCCTTGTTGACGGAGACAGAGGTCGCAGGAGCCCCGAGCGACGGGCTGACCCTCGCGGACCCTCGCTTTTCCTCCTTTTCCGGAATGCCTCGCTCTCAATATTGATCTATTGGTTGATTACCTGTAAGTACACACCAATAACAAGGAGAAAAGACAAGAAACTCATACACAACACCCTCCCGCGTGTCGCCCGGCTAGGCCTATACTACTTCGAACAATTTTAACCATGAGCCTGAAGATGAGCCTACAAAAAGGTCCTCTCCGCTACACCTCCTCTCGGCAGATCAAAATGAAGACGACAATAAACTATTTCCGCGAGGCCCGTCCGGACGAGGCGGAGTAATAAACTTCATCCAAGCCCGCGGCCACGACCTCGGCGAGGGGAGCGGGCAAGGGAAGGAGGAAAGGGGAGGGGAGAAGGAGAGGGAGGAAGGAGGAGAGGAAGGAGGAGAAGGGAGGAGGAGAAGGGAGAAGGAGGCAAGGGAAGGAGTAGAGGGAGGAGGCAAGGGAAGGAAGAGGGAGGATAGAGGGAGGAGAAGGAGGAGTAGAGGCAAGGGAAGGAAGAGGGAAGCGAAGGTAGGGGCTAAGGGGAAGAGGCGAGGGGACGCCGTACGGAAGGGAGAAGAGGGAAGGAAACGATGAAGAAGAAAGACTTGACTGGCAACAAAAATATAGGTAATCTCCATCTTATCACCTACTCTCTTTTTTTTTCTCTCTTATTTCCAACTCCCTCTCCCTCTTCCTTTCCCCTTGCCCCCTCCCTCTCTCTCCCCCTTCCCTTCCCCTCCTTGCCTCTTGCAATCCTTCATCCTCTCCCCCGTCTTCTGTCCGCTTGTCTGTCTGTCTCCTACTCCTCTCTCTCCTTCTACTTCTCTCTTCCTCCATTTCTCTCTCTCTCTCCCTCTCTTCCTCGTTCTCCTTCTTCTGCTTCTTCTCATCTCCCTCTCTTCCTCCTTCTCCTTCTCCCCCTCCCCTTCCCCTCCCCTCTCTTCCTTCCCTTCCTCTCCTCCTCCCTCTCTTCCTCCTCCTCCTCCTCCTCCCCTCCATCTCCAGCAAACAACGGAAATGACGGAAATGCAGATCGCACGGCATCGTAAAAAAAAACCCGACCACGCCCACAGCCACGAGAAGGTTATCGCGACGACTGAACTTGCGCAATATCCTTGCACTGAAACCCAAAAACCATCCGATTGAAAAGATTAACAAACTATATAATCAAATGGATATAGAAAAAATAAAGAAAAATGGAAATATTGGTACAAAAAAAAAAAAAAAAACTTTCGAGGTCGTATCCCCTTCAGCCCGTGTATATCCACTCAGGTATTACGTCACTTTTTTTTTTTTACCCAAACACTGAACGTCTTAGCAAACCTTACGGAGCCTTGACTTTGGGGTTAATTGGCTCCCTGACGACTATGTCTATATGAACTTTCCATTTTCCTCACACTAGCAAGCTAACTTCCACTTTAGAGTTCCATTTTCACTCTACCTTTTCGCCCATTATTCCCCACTTGACTGAGGCCTTCGTCTCCCTATGACCTTGACCCCGGCGCGTATCCGTGACCCGAACTACGATTCAAGCGGCCCGTGCTGTCGGGAGCTCTGGTAATCCTTGCGAGGGAAGTTGGCCGCTGTTCGAACTTCGCTGTTAGTCTGTTAATTCGCAGGCGGGCGAATCCGAGCATTTCTCACGGCAGACCTGGTCTATCGAGCTATGACCCTGAACACACTATCATGATTGTTCATACGCATTATCTGCTCCATCAGAACTATAAAGAGCTGAGCTGATCTCGCCCTAATGAGGTGAAGCACACATACACCCACACACACACACACACACACACACACCTACACACACGCACACACACACACACACACACACACGCACACACACACACACACACCATCACACACACACACACACACACACCATCACACACAAACACAATTAAGCTAACATCACCTCAAATCTCAATATTCTCAACACCCTATAAAACAGCGCAACAAAGGACATCCACCAACACCAAATTACCTCTTCATTTCCAGAGAAAAAAATATAAATCCTTCCTTAAAAATCGAATTCAAATCGTCCCGCAAAGCCAGACCTTCTTCCTCCCGGTCGTCACAACATCCTCGAGCACAATTAAGCTATGTAATTAACGTCAGTCCGTAATCAAGATGTATCATCCTTCCTCTCCCTCTCCCCCCTAAGACTCCTTAGACCTCCATCCCTCCCTTCTCCCCCCCTTCCTACTCCTTCTCCCCCCTTCCTCCCACTCCCTCCTCCTCTCTCCTTCTCTCTTCCCTCTCTCCTTCTCCCTCCACCTCCTTCTCCCTCCCTCCTTCCCCCCTAAGACTCCTAAACCCCCCTCCCTCCCTCCCTCCTCCTTCTCCCTCCCTCCCTCCCTCCTCCTCCTTCTTCTTCTCTCCTTCTCTCTCCCTCCTCCTCCCCTTCTCCCTCCCTCCCTCCATCCTCCCACTCCTCCTCCTCCNAAAATGAAAAAAAAAGGGGAATGGGGGGGGGGGGGGGAACAGGGGAAAAAAAAAAGGGGGGGAAAATTTGGGGAAAAAAGAGAAAAAATAAACCCGGAAAAACAAACGAAAACGTTGGAGAAACCCCCAAATAAAAGTAAGTGGGGGGGGGAAGAAAAAGGGGAAACGGAAAAAAAGGGAAAAGTGGAAATTAAAAGAGTTAATCAAGAGGAAAAATCAAAAAAGAAATTGAAAAAAAAAAATGGACGAAGGGGAGGGGTACAGAAGGAAAAGAAAAAGATATTTAAAAAATGAAAAGGAATTTAAGAGACGTGAAGAATGAAGAAGAGAGAGCGAATGAAGGAAATAAAGAGAGAATGGAAACAAAATGAAAGAAAGAAAGGAGACGAAGAGAGGAAGGAAGGAACAGCAGTTAAGAGAGAGTAATGAAAATGTTAGACATAAAAAAGATGTATAGGGACGGACGAAGGTGGTAAGTGGAAGGAGAGAAAATAATGTAATGAAAATAATTCAAATGATAAATTAAACAAATTGACAAGAAAAAAATATGAAAAATGCTAAAGACAGAATCAAAGGGAATTTCTTTTAAAAAAAAAAGTTAGAAAACAGAAAAAAACACCGATAAGAAAGAAGGAGGTAGCAGGGAGGTCGGAGAGGTTAGTGTGAATAACGAAATCGTGTAAGACGAACGTGAGAATGAACATGAGCGAAAGTGAATGAGACAAACAACATACCCGAGGACGTAAGTTCCAAAAATATCTCGATTTTTTTTTTTTTTTTTATCCTTCCTCCTTCCCTCCCTCCCTCCTTCTCCCTTGTCCCTCCGCTTTTCCTTCCTTCTCCTCCTTCCCTCCCTCCCTCCTCCCTCGTCCTCCCTTTTCCCTCCTTTCTTCTCCCCTCCTCCCTCCCTCCCCTCCTCCTCCCTCCCTCCTCCTCTCCTCTCTCCCTCCCTCCTCTCCCACTCCTCCTCCTCCCTCCCCTCTTCCTCTCCCTCCCTCCCTCCCTCCCCCCTCCTTCCTTCCTCCCTCCTTCCCTCCCTCCCTCCTCCTCCTCCCTCTCCCTCCCTCCTCTCCTCCCTTCTTTATCAATCTTTCCCATTCCTTCTCACGTCTCGGCGTAACGACCATCATACATAAATCCTAAAAAATAAAGGAAATACTAAAACAAAATAATGATAATAAATTCAGGAACAAGAATAAAAAGACGAAAAAAATCTATGATAATAAATTCAGGAACAAAAAAAAAAAAAGAAAAAAAAATCAATTATTATAAATTCAGGAACAAAAAAGAAGACAAAAAAATCAATTATTATAAATTCAGGAACAAGAATAATTGATAATAGATTTAAGAACAAGAAAAAAGAAACAAAAGCAATGATAACAAATTCAAGAACAGGAATAAAAAGAGGAAAAAATCAATGATAATAAATCCAAGAACAGGAAAATAAAGGAAAAAATCAGTTTTAGCTCTTTTCTTTTTTTTTCGTGGGTGAAGGCTTGGAAGGGAGATAATGCAGAGACAGATAGAGAGGGAGAGGGAGGGAGAAAGAGAGAGAGAGGGAGGAAGAGAGAAGGAAGACAGAAAGAGAAATAGAATGAGAGAGAGAGGGAGGAAGAGAGAAGGAAGACAGAAAGAGAAAGAGAATGAGAGAAAAAAAGAGGGAGGGAGGAAGAGAGAAGGAAGACAGAAAGAGAGAGAGAAAAAAAAGAGAGAGAGACAGGTAGAGAGAAATAAAAAAAAAATGGAAAGGGGCAATAAAAGGAGGGAGACAGAAAGATACTTCATACACACACAAACACTCACACGCACGCGCACATACAAACATAACAACAAACAAACATCATGAGTTATACCCTCCCCCGCCCCTTAGCACATACCCCTGCTATACCCATTTTCAACCCCGCACACGTTTTACATTCCCCTGACCACCCCACCCACCCCCCCCTTATTCCCTGCCCTGTCCATTCCCTCTCCCTCCCTCCCCTCAGCCCCCTCCCACCCCATTCCTGCCCTGTCCTTCCTCTGCCATTCCCCTGCCATACCCTGTGGGGGGATTTCGCCCCAAACAAACATGCTGATGATGCGCCCAAGCAGGGAGGTGGGAGGGGGAGTGGGAGAGGTTGGAGGGGGAAGCGGAGGAGGAGAAGAAGGAGGAGAAGGAGAGGAGAGGGAGAGGTTTCAGTGAGGGAAGAGAGGGAGGAATGAGGAATGGAGAGAGAGAAAGAGAAGAAGGGGAGAAGGAGAGAGGAAGAGAAGTAGGAGGAAGAAACCTCTCTCTTTCTACTCCTTCCATCCAAAGAGGAAGAAGGGAGAGGGAGAGAACGAGGGAAGAACGGAGAAGGGGAAAGAGAACGATTAAGGGATGGAGGAGAGGAGAAAGAGAGCGAACGAGTAAAAAAGGAAGCAAAACGAACGAGAAGAGAAGAAAGAGAAAGGAAGAATGAAAAGAAAACCACAAGCAAAGAAAGAAGAAAAATATAGAACGAACACACGAGTAACTGATACAGGGAAACGAACATCCAAAATAAAGAAAAAAAAAAGAAAGACAGAGAACGGAATCAAAGAAAAGAGACGTGGGAGAGAGAGTAAAGAGGGAGAGGGAGAGAGAGAGAAGGGTTCCCTTAGAGTAAGAGAATAGAGTATAGAGCCTTTCTCCAGGTCTATTAGCCACGGAGGCAGGACAAGGTGGCGAAGAGGGAACAACAACCTGGGGACATAACATAGGGTGAAGGAGGAGGAGGGAGGGAGGGAGGAGAAGAAAGAGGGGGGAGGAGGGAGGAAAAGGGGGGAGGAGGGAGAGGGGGAGAAGAAAGATGGGGAGAGGAGACGGAGGGAGGAGAAGTTAGAGGGAGGAAGGAGGAAAAGGAAGAGGGGGAGGGAGGGAGAGAAGGGAAATGCGATGGAAGGTGATGAGAGGGAGGAATGGGAGAGGACAGGAGAAGGAAGAGGGGGAGAGGAGAAGGATGAAGGGAAGAGGAGGAGGGAGGGAGAAGGAAGAAAAGGAGAAGGGAGGGGGAGAGGAGGAGAAGGAAGAGAGGGAGAGGAGGAGGAGAAGGAAGAAGGGGAGAGGAGGAGGGAGGGAGAAGGAGAAGGGAAAAAGCGATGGAAGGTGGGGAATTAGGAGGAGGGGAAGATGGAAGAGGAGAAAGAGAAAGAATGAGAAAGGAAAAAGAAATAAGAGGAGAGAGTAAAGAGATGGGGGAAACAGAGGAAGGTAGAAAGAGGGGAGAGTGAAGAGATAAGGAAAGTAGGGGGGGATCGGAGAAGAGAGAAAGAGGAGGAAAGTAAAGAGATTGTGAAAATGGGGTAGGGCAAAAGGAAGAGAGAAACAGGAGGAGAGAAAAGAGAAGGTGGGAAATAGGGCAGGACAAAGGGAAGAGAGAAACAGGAGGAGAGAAAAGGGATGGTAGAAATGGGGAATAGAGAAATAGGAGGAGAGTAAAGAAAAGGGGGAAATGGTGCAAAGAAAGAGAGAAATAGGAGTAGAATAAAGAGAAGGGGGGAAATGGTGCAAAGAAAGAAAGAAATGGGAGGAGAGTAAAGAGAAGGGGGGAAATATGAAAGGCAAGGAGCGATTGATTGGCCCCGGTTCCGTCAGGTGACTTGACTGACGTCAGGTCAGGCGGTCAAGACATCAAGTGACGTAAAGCAGTGACGTATTTGTTCCCAGGTTCGCGCTGTATACGAATGGGGGGGCGGCGGGGGCGGGGGAGGAGGGGGAAGGGGAGGGGAGAGGTATTTGGAAACGAAATATTTTTGTTTCTTTTTTTCTCTCTCTCTCTCTTTCTTCTCTTTCTCTCTCAAAAACCCGGAAATATAGTTGTGGGTCGGTTATATATCATAGAAGAGGGGGATATTTAGAAGAATAAAATAGAATAAAAAGAATAACAAATAATATAGATAGATAGATAGATAGATAGATAGATAGATAGATATAGATAGATATAGATAGATAGATGGATACTAATAGATTTAGACAGACAGATAGACTAGACAGAAGACCAGAAGATAGATAGACAGACAGACATATAGATAGATAGATATGTATCGCGAACCCTGGCAACATGGAAGAAAATAATCATCCTCATCATACATCATAAACCTTCGTCCTGCATGCAATGGCAACAACTCCACTGCTTTATTGCCAGCGTGCAAAAGCTTGATATATATGCAATGGTCTTTGTATAATATTAATTGAGCTGGTGAGTGTCGTGTTGGTTTTGATTTAAATTATCTTGTGTTTTGAATTTCCATTAATCTTGCGTTAATGGTCATTGAGTGTACTTGGAAAATAAGAGAAAATAAGGTGGTGGGTGTTTATTTTTGGGGGGTATATTTCTGTTTTTTTTTTTTTTTTTTTTTGGGGGGGAGGTAGGTATATGGTTTTTTGAATGTAAGTGTGCGAGTGTGTAAGGAAGTGTAGGATGTATAGAATATTTTGTGTGTATTTTTTTTTTCTCTCGTTTTTTTTTCTCTCGCTCTCTCTCTCCCTCTCTTCTCTTTCTTTCTCGTATTCTTCTCTCTCTTTCCCTTTCTTTCTTTCTCTCTCTCTATCTCTTTCTTTCTCTCTCTTTCTCTCTCTCTCTCTCTCCTCTCTCCCTTTCTTCCTTCTCCCTTTCTCTCCTTCTACCTCTGTCTCCCTCTCTCTCCCTGCCTCTCCCTCTCCTTCCCCCTCTACCTCCCTCCCTCTCTCTGTCACTCTCTCTCACGCTCTCATACGCTCGCTCGCTTATGAATTTATGATTGGAAAAAAAGCACGCGAATCTACCAGTTAGAATAAATATTGCAGCATGCAAGACTTCCCTCCCCTTCCCACCTCCCTGAACCACCCAAGAATTCTTCCTAAAAGTTCCCGCTCCGCGATTTAGTCTTCTCCCTTAAATAATTTCATCACGCGCGCGCCAACTAGAATTCCGGACGTCACAACACGCCAATTTATTCGCCCTCAGAATAAACAAATGGGAATTTATACCCCTCTTGGCCACCGCGTCTCGTCAGGGGGACTGGAGCGAGACGACTGACTCCCCGGCGGACTGAGTTGGCTACAGGCGAACGAGAAACGCGAGATTGTGCGAGATTTTGCGAGATGCTTGTGAGATCTGGCGGGAATTGGGAGTTTCGTGAGATTTCGCGAGATTCTGCGAGTTTTTTTTTTTTTTTTTTTTTTTTTTGTAATTTCGCTTGATTTATGAAACTCAATTACCTGGTTCGGTGAGATTAGACATTTTAACGCAAATGCCCCAAAAATCGTTACTTTTCTCAAATATGCAAAACTTCAAAGAAGATTTCCGAACTTTAACGAGATTTCATGACACTTGCCGAAGCCTCCACGAAACTTACGAGACCCGATGAGAATTTACGAGATTTCGCGTGATCTAATGAGGTCCCGAGCGACATTTTACGAGACTTAACGAGATCCAAGACACTACACAAGCCTCGACTAAGTAGTCCAACCTCTCGTTATAATATTATTTACGTTATGCGTCAGGTACGTAGTAAAATGGGGGTTTTTTTTTACCGTAAGTCGCGCTGATACCATCTACAACGACCACTTTCCCGCGCGTGTTACTCTATAATGGGAGTTGGCGTTGAGGACGACAGGTGCCCGGTTGGGAATGTAATTGATTTATAAATTGACCTTTTATTCGGGTGTTTTATTGGTGGCTATTATGCGGGGGGGAGGGGGGGTATTGGGGATTTGTGTTTGTGTTTATTTTTTTTTTCTTGTTTTTGTGTATGTTTTTTCTTTTTTTTGTGTATGTTATTTCTTGTTTTTTTTGTGTATGTTTTTTCTTTCTTTTTATTTTTCTTATCTTTTATCTTTATCTCTATCTCTATCTCTATCTCTATCTCTATCTCTATCTCTATCTCTATCTCTATCTCTATCTCTATCTCTCTCTCTCTCTCTCTCTCTCTCTCTCTCTCTCTCTCTCTCTTCTCTCTCACTCACATCACTCACTCAATCACTCTCTTGCTCACTCACTCACTCACTCTCCTTTTCTCTCTCTCTCTCTCTCTCTCTCTCTCTCTCTCCTCTCTCTCTCTCCTCTCCTCTCTCTCTCTCTCTCTCTCTCCTCTCTCTCTCTCTCTCGTCTCTTCTCTCTCCTCTCTCTGCTTCTCTTTCTCTCTCTTCTCTCTCTCTCTCTCTCTCTCTCTCTCTCTCTCTCCTCCTCTCTCTTCTCTCTCTCTCTCTCTCTCTCTTCTCTCTCTCTCTCTCTAAGAAAAATTATTTCAATAAAAAAACAAAACTCAGAAATAAAAGTGGACGAATAAAATAAAAACAGATATCCACAAAAAATGATAAACTCTCCCACTTAAAACTATCTCACAAGAACCTTTCACAATTGCCAGTTACCAAATTATAGTTATTTTTTTCCACTTCAGATCCTTCCCAGTATGACCAAGCCCTTCATCATTGTGTTAAGTGTTAAGTGGTCAGAGTGTAAGTGTTAAGTGGTTTCAGCGGTCAGTGTGTCGAAGTACATTGTAGCTGGGTTACTTAGTTACTTTTAAAGATAAAGGTTGATGTCACATGTTCTTCCTTTCCATGAAATAGAATAGATAAATAGATAGTAGAATAAAAAAAAAATAATGATAATAAAAAATGATAATAAAAGAAAAAAAGAAAACATGTGATGCGGAATGTTTGTTTGTTTTTTTTTGGAAATATTGTTTAGTAAATTTTAAAGAAATGTATTTAGGTTTTTGTTTACATAATTGCGTTAGACAGGATGTTATTATAATACATCTTTATTTTTTGTCAGATCATTACACACGCTCACAGACACGCACACACACACACACACAACACACACACACACACACAACACACAACACACACACACACACACACACACACACACACACACAGCACATACACAGTACACACACATACATACACACACACTTCCGCGTGAGTGTATTCTTTAACCCATGGTTTAACGTAACTTGGAAAATAGATTAAAAAAAAACACAATATATACATTTTAAAGAACATAACATAATGACAATTTTATGCTTCACTTGACGATCGTTGAGACCTTCACCATCGCTTCATTTTTAAGCAGGTTTTCAAGATTGCAAAGAGAGAAAGGCACACATAGTTCCCGCAAGTCAACCTTCAGCCGAAGAGAGAGAGAGAGAGAGAGAGAGAGAGAGAGAGAGAGAGAGAGAGAGAGAGAGAGAGAGAGAGAGAGAGAGAGAGAGAGAGAGAGAGAGAGAGAGAGCAGAGGGGGGGGGGAGAAAGAGAGAGAGTGTGTGTTGTGTGTGACAGAGAGAGAGAGAGAGAGAGAGAAGAGAAGAGAGAGAGAGAGAGAGAGAGAGAGACGAGATACTACAACAAAACCAGAGACGAGAGAGAGAAACGAGACAACAGATACAGAGAGACATAGAAGAGAACCGAAAAATACAGGGAGAAGAGAAAAGAGAAAAATAAGAGAGAGAAGAGAGAAAAAGCACAAGAAAAAGAGCGAAGGAATAAAGGAACCGAGAAGGAGAGTCATCGAAAATCCTTCAGTCTAAGACGAAAGATACAAACAAACACACAGAAGTATCAGATGTCCTTCAACCCTGCGCGAAGGATACAAACAAACAGACAAACAAACAAAGCACTCCTAGACGTCCTTCAACCCAACACGAAGGAAACAAGAAAAAAAGTCCAGAGAAATGATAGAAAGAAATGAAAGAAAGACAAATGAAAAGAAAGAAGGGAAAAGAATTGCAAAATAGCAGAATCTTCAAAAGTCCTTCAAACAACAAAGGGAAAATAATAATAATGAAAATGATGATAATGAGAAGAAGAATTAGAAGAATAGTAATGATACTACTACTACTACTACTAACAATAATAATAAATGATAGTATAATAATAATATTAATGAAAGTATAATAATAATAGTAAAAATAATAATGAGAGTAATAACCCATCAATCAACATAAAGGGAAAAAAGGGGAAAAAAAGAGAGAAAAAAAAATCCCCAACACGAAGGAACGAAGAAGGAACCCGCAAGATCCCGATTCCCCCGGACGTCCCTCGGCCCCCGACGTGACGAAGGAAAACCGAGAAGGAGCTGCCGGGCGCCCCGAAGGACCCCGCCGGCGACCCTTAAAGGACACGACACGAGGCGACCGAGATTTAAGACGGTCGGGAGACGATCATTAGTCTTAAGGAATATCTGGAGGAGGTTTTGGGTCACTTCGGGGAGGTGGGGGGGGGGGGGGGTCCTTGGATGGGAGGGGGGTCTTAGGAGGGGAGGGGGGTGTCCTAGGAGGGAAGGGGAGGATCCTAGGAGGGGAAGGATAGGTCCTGGATGGGGGGGAAGGATCCTCGAAGGGAGGGGGGTGTCTTAGGAGGAGAGGGGACATGGAGGGGGAGTGGAGAGGACTCAGGACGAAGGGGGGAGGGGGATCATAGGAGGGGATGGGGCATGAGGGGAGAGGGAGGAGAAGGACGAAAGGGGGAGGGGGAGGGATGAGGAGGAGGATTGAGAGGAGAGGGGGGGTGAGGACTTAAGAGGGAGGGGGAGGGAGAAGATGAGGAAGGGGAACAGGTGGAGGAGGAATGGGAAGAAGAGGAGAGGAGGCGAAGACTAAAGAGGGAGGAGAAAGAGCAAGAGGAAAAGGAGAGCGAAAGGAGGCGGGGAGTAAAGAAGGAGGAGAAGGAAGAAGAAGAAGAAAAAGAGGGGAAAGAGACGAAAAACCAAAAGAAAGAAACGAGAAAAGAAGAGGAAGAATAAGAATAAGAAGTCAAGGAATAAGAGGATAAAGAGAAAGGAAGAAAAAGGCCTGAGGAAGAAGTACCGACGGCTAAGTACAGTAGGGGTAGGAAGGAGAAGGAGAGGGAGAAGGAGGGGGAGGGGGGGGGGGGGACTAGGTGTTTGCGGTGACCGAGTGTCCATCATAAACCCTGGCACCCGAGGCGACAGTCGTCCTCTTATCTACCTCGTGCTTGAGAGTGTATTAGGGTGTATCAGAGAGTGTATCCACTTCGCCACAGCCTCACATACCCTCCATTAAGATAAAGAAAAAGGAATACTTTAACCAAAACACTTTATCTCCCGTGTTTAATAGTTTAAGTATAGCTTAAAATTTAATAATTTATTATTTTTTAATAAATATTTAGTAGTTTAGTTTAAAATACGTTAACTAAAGCATTTTATCCAATATCATCCGCGCTTAATAGTTTATACATAGTTTATAAATAGTTTTTTTTTTACAAATTAAATAGTTTAGTTTAATAGTTTATCATAAAAAGAAAAAGATATTCACGATTTTGACTGACACGTCCCCCTGCTCTCTCTGCCTGAGGGTCACGTGACTATCCCTGCCTAATGACCTATCCAGCTCTCCTTCGACTGACCTTTCACTCCCCTTCTATCCTTGGGTAATGTGTCTATTCCTATTCTTTCACGTCTTAGCGCCGGTTTTATGGCTTCGACGCGCCCGGATAATACGATTAGATAAACCAATAAATTAATAAAAGGTGAGTAATAAAATACTTGGGACGTTTGAAGGTTTTTGTTCAGATTCCAGTAAGTAGAAAGAATTAGATAAAGTTATAAGTAGATGGAAACAAAAAAAGCGTATGAGATTCCAGTAAGTAGAAAGAATTAGATAAAGCAATAAATAAATAAAGCAATAGATGAAAAAAAGATAAAACGTACGAGATTCCAGTAACTAGAAAGAATTAGATAGAGCAATAAATAGATTTTAAAAAGAATAAAAGGGTACGAGATTCTTTTTTTCAGATTCCAGTAACAGGATAAAAACGGATAAACCAATAAATAAACAAATAAAATAGAAATAAAAAAGCAAGATTCATTTGAACCTTTTGTTAAGACTTTTGAAATTGGGAAAAAATATAAATGAAGTAACGTACAATAATCAGTAATTCACTTTTAAAATTCACAAAAGGATTTCGTTCATTATCTCAATCTCTTTGTACAAAGTCGCTGAATTGTTCCACACGAAGAACGTTAAATTTTCGCGCGCTAAAATCCACGCAAGACTTGTGCAGCGAAAGGCGATAGAACGAACGGAATGCTCGCGAATCTCGACCTTACGAAGGGTTTGTCATCGACGTTCGAATTATTTTTTGCAATAATAAATCTTCATGACATTTGGTGGAAATATTTTTGCATGCATTTCTTTTCATGTTCAACCTTCAGAGAGAGATGAATAGATAAATAATGAAAGAAATAGATAGATGAATAGATAAATTGATAGATTGAATAATAAATAAAGAGAAATAGATAGATGATAGGTGAATAGACAAACAGATAGATGAATAGATAAGTAATAGATAATAAGAAATAGATGGATGATACATAAATAGATGAAGAGATAAATAGATAGATGAATAGATAAGTAAATAGATAGGTAGATGACTAGTGCATAGATTGTGAATTACGTCAGATTTGTTCAGGTCAGGAAGTCTTTTTTGTACTTTGTAAAGTGCACATTAATTCCCATATATTTTAGATTGCCCATTTTCTGGTTGTTTTTTTATATTCTTTGTCTGTTTTCTTCTCTTATCATTCTCTCCTTCTCTCTCTCTCTCTCTCTCTCTCTCTCTCTCTCTCTCTCTCTCTCTCTCTCTCTCTCTCCTCTCTCTCTCTTCTCTCATTCTGCATTTTATATACATGTGGTGTGTTGTGTGTGTGTGTGTGTGTGTGTGTGTGTGTGTGTGTGGTGTGTGTGTGTGTGTGTGTGTGTGTGTGTGTGTGTGTGTGTGTGTGTGTGTGTGTGCCTTGTCTATATCTTTGTTTATCTATCTGCCTACATATAAACACCTGTATTTATTCAGTGTATGCAATGACCCCACCGCCACCCCCCCCCCACCTCCAACTCCACCTCCACCTCCACTCCACCCCCACCTCCACCTCCACCTCCACCTCCACCCCACCCCCACCTCACCCCCACCCCCACCCCCACCTCCACCTCCACCTCCACCCCACCCCACCTCCAACCTCCGCACTCCACCCCACCCTTCCCAACCCCCACCCCCACCTCCAATCCCACCTCCACCCAACCCACCTCCACCTCCACCCCCACCCCACCTCCACCTCCACCCCCCCCCCCGCCCCCCAGCCTCAAAAGCCCTATGGGTGCAACGCCTCTCTTGAATTAATTAGCTGCATTTCAGACCGCTATGCATAACCGTAGATGCAACACAAAGCAACAAAGACTTCGTAACACCCAAAAAGAGACCTTATCTGCAGGAGGAAATGGCGTACCCCGGATGGGCGTGTGGGCGGGGCAGTACGTTTTGGGGCAGCGGTCTGAAGTTTGGGTGATTGTAAGTACGCTGAACTTCCTTAAACTTAACTGTCTTGGTCTTCTTGAACTTAACTGTCTCGTTTTTTTTTTTTTTTTTTTTTTTTTTGACGTTGGGGTCAAATGCGAACTTATTAATAACGTATGAAGGATATTACGTAGGTCTTATTAAATTAATAAATGGATGAATGATTGATAGAGTTTACAGTGAGAGGAAGAGATAATCCACTTTTTCTTTTCTTTTTTCTCATTTCTATTTTTCTCTCTTTGTGATTTTCATAATTTAGGAAAGTACATTTTTTTTCCATTTCTCTTTTCTATTTTTTCTCTGTGTCTTTCATAATTAGGACAGTAGCTACAAGCCCCTGTTTACATTTTCATTATTTCACTAAAAGTTAAATCTGCCTTATAAGTAGGTGAACGGGGAGAGCGAGGGGTGGGGGAGAGTGTGGGTACGATGTGGGTATGATGTGGTTGGGGTACGATATGCGATAATGTGGGTATGATGTGAGAATGGTATGTGGGTATGAGTGGCTGGGTATATGCGTTGATTTGGGCATGATGTGAGAATGGTTTGTGATAATGTGGGAATGATATGCGATAATGTGGGTATGGTGTGAAAATGGTATGTGTGATAATGCAGG
This sequence comes from Penaeus vannamei, assembly GCF_003789085.1. Taxonomy (NCBI): domain Eukaryota; kingdom Metazoa; phylum Arthropoda; class Malacostraca; order Decapoda; family Penaeidae; genus Penaeus; species Penaeus vannamei. Next base: position 54,478 of record NW_020872212.1, read on the forward strand.
TATGATGTGGCTGGGGTATATGCGATAATGTGGGTATGATGTGCGAATGGTATGTGATAATGTGGGTATGATGTAGGTAAGGTATAAGTGATTGGGTATGGTATGATATGGGTAGGATAGAGTGGAAGTGACTATGATGTGGTATGGGCATAAGTGCGGAAGACTATACTTGATAATGTGGGTATAGTGTTAGAAGAATGAGTAGGATGTCGTTGATAGTGTGACCAGAGAGAGAGAGAGAGGAGAGAGAGAGAGAGAGGAGAGAGAGAGAGAGAGAGAGAGGAGGAGAGGAGAGAAGAGAGAGAGAGAGAGAGAGAGAGAGAGAGAGAGAGAGAGAGAGAGAAGAGGGGGAGAGAGAGAGAGAAAAGAGAGAGAGGAGAGAGAGAGAGAGAGAAGAGACGAGGGAGAGAGAGAGAGAGAGAAGAGAGAGAGAGAGAAGGAGAGAGAGAGAGAGAACCAAATAAGGCATTTCGCTAGTGTAGGCAAAGAATATGCAAACTACATGAAACAGTCATAGCAAAAT
>NW_020872212.1:60000-70000 GCF_003789085.1 Penaeus vannamei
CATACATACAATACATGCTACAAACAGGTTATACATGCATACTACATGCATACATGCATACATACATACATATACAAACAGGTAACATACATTACATACATACATACATACATGCATACATACATACATACATTACATACATACATACATACATACCATACATACATACATACATACATACAATGCATTACAAACGGTATACATGCATACATACATACATACATGCATACAAACAGGTATCCTTACATGCATACATACATACGTTCTGGATCGACAAAATTCCCAATTAAATTATTTTGATGAGAATAAATTAACTAATCAATGTAAGTAGAAATGGCCTCTCGATTTTTTTTTTTTTTCGTAACATAATTCTAGAATATAACGCTATTCTGAAACAATACTATTCTAGAGCAACGCCATGGTTGAACATAACATTATTCTGTTACCATTAATTATCCTAGAATATAACACTGTTCCGTAACACTATTCTAGAACATAACACCATAACACCTTATTTTGTAACATTATTTAAGAACCTAACACCATGATAGAATATAACATTCTTTTCTAACATTATTGTAGAGTAGTAACATTATTCTAGACCATTACACCATGGGAAGTATAAACATTCTTTTGTAACATTATTGAAGAACATAACACCATGGTAGAGTATAACATTCTTTTGTAACATTATTAAAGAACATAACACCATGGTAGAGTATAACATTATTTTGTAACATTATTCTAGACCATAACACCATGGTAGAGTATAACATTATTTTGTAACATTATTTAAGACATAACACCATGGGGAGTATAACATTCTTTTATAACATTATTTAAGAACATACACCATGTTAAGACCATGATGGAGTATAACATTCTTTTGTAACATTATTCTAGACCATGATGCTGTTCCGTAGCACTGGGCGAGAACATAACACTTTAATAAACATGGAACACAAGGTCAACAAACAACACACGCATGTAAGTACTTGGCAGAACCTGTTAGAGAGGTATGTTTTCCTTTACCCTCCCACTCTCTTTCTTTTTCTTTCTTCTCTCTTTTCTTCTTTCTTTCTCTTTCTCTTTTTCCTTCTTTCTTTCTCTTTTTATCTTCTTTCCTTTCTCTCTCTCTCTCCTCTCTCTCACTCTCTCTCTCTCTCTCTCTCTCTCTCTCTCTCTCTCTCTCTCTCCTCTCTCTCTCTCTCTCTCTCTCTCTCTCTCTCTCTCTCTCTCTCTCTTCACACACACACACTTTTCTCCCTCCCACCCTCTCTCTTTGCTCTCTTTTTCTCCTTCTCTTCCTCTTACCTTTCTTCCTCCCTCTCCTTCAATACTTCCCTCTCCCTCCCTTTTCCCATCCCCCCTCATTCTTTTTCCCCCACCCTCCCCAACCTCCCCATAACTCCCCCTCCCACCCACATCTCCCCCCCCCCCTTCCCCCAGGTACCAAGTCCCAGGTGGCCTCACATACCACCCAGTGCATCCCCAATCACCCAATCACCCAATCTTATTAATCAGGAATAGGTGATTGATGGCTTATCGGGTGCATTCCGGCGAAGAATCCGTATAAGCGAAAAGCCTCAGTGCTTGTGTGAATCTTTTATGCGGCTAGCGTGTGAGCCTCCGACGCCACACTTGATTGGGTTTGTGTGTGTGTTTGTTTGTTTGTTTGTTCTTCTCTCGGATTTTCTTGTGTGTTTGTTTGTTTGTTTGTTTCTTCTCTCGGGTTTTCTCTCTGTTTTTGTTTGTTTATGTTTCTTCTCTGGTTTGTTGTTTGTTTGTTTATGTTTCTTCTCTCGGTTTCTCTTTTTTTGGTTTGTTTGTTTGTTTATGTTTCTTCTCTCGAGGGTTTTTCTCCTTTTGTTTGTCGAGCTTTTGTGTTTTGACTTTTGCCTGCGTCTTACTTCGAGAGATGTGTTTGTTTGTTTTTTTCGGCGCTGTTGGATTGTTTGTTTTGTATAAGGCTGTTTTCTTCTTGATGTTACAGTATGCTTGTACCTTTGTTTGCAGGCGTTGGATGTGTCTGAGTGTGGATATGTAGGTATTTGTGTGGATATGTAGGTATCTGTTAGTGTGTGTGTGTGTAGATATGTAGGTATTTGTGTGGATATGTAGGTATCTGTGTGTGGATATGTAGGTATCTGTGTGTGGATATGTAGGTATTTGTGTGTGGATATGTAGGTATCTGTGTGTGGATATGTAGGTATTTCTGTGTGGGTATGTAGGTATCTGTGTGGGTGGGTATATGTAGGTATTGTGTGTGGATATGTAGGTATCTGTATGTGGATATGTAGGTATTTGTGTGTGGATATGTAGGTATCTATGTATGGATATTAGGAATCTGTGTGTGGATATGTAGGTAAATGTGTGTGGATACTTAGGTAGTAGGTATTTGTGTGTGGAATACTTAGGTATATAGGTATCTGTGTGTGGATATGTAGGTATATAGGCATCTGTGTGTGGATATTTAGGTACGTAGGTATCTGTGTGTGGATTTGTAGGTATGTAGGTATCTGTGTGTGGTTATGTAGGTGTCAATGTATATGTAGGTATGTAGGTATCTGTGTGTGGATATGTAGGTAATATGGTGTGGTGGATTTGTAGGTATGTAGTGTCTGTTGTGGATATGTAGATGTCTGTGTGTGGATATCCCATATGTATCCCTGTATCTATGTACATACGCTTATATATATAGGTATTATGAGTACATTCATTTGTATGGACAGACGAATACATGTACTGAGACACATACATACGTTCGCGAATTAAAACACTGAAACACATTCAATATTATTTATAAAACGCATTTATTATATTCTTTTACCATCATTCCAAACATCCGCCTGCTTCCCTTCTTTATCATCTCTATGCCTTTATTCCATTTCCTTTTTAATCCCATTTTACAGCCTTCTCTCATCCGTTTTCATCCCTTCAATCGTTAACAGTTAAGTGTCCGCTATAAACTGTTATCTTGATCATCCTGTTGCAACGGTGATGGACTTATCTGTTTTTCTTTAACGACCGAACGACCCTACTATTCATTCGGTTGTTTCTCTTTCTCTCTCTCTCTCCTCTCTTCCTCTTCTTTTCGTTTTTTGTTGTTTTTTCTTCTTCTTCCCTTCTTTTCTTTTTTTTTTTCTCTTCTCTTCCTCTTCTTTTCGTGTTTTTTCTTCTCTTCTCTCTTCCTCTCTCTCTTCTTTTCGTTTTTTTTCTTCTCTTCCTCTTCTTTTTCGTTTTTTGTTGTTTTTTTCTCTCCTTCTCTCCTTTTCCTTTCTTTTCGTTTTTTTCGTGGGTTTGTTTGTATCATTTGTTTTTTTCTTCTTCTTTCATGGTTTGTGATCTTGGTTTCTTTTGCTTTCCTTTCTCATTATTTATTTCCTTTCTTCTCTTTCTTCTCGTCTTATTCTTCCCTCCCATGTTGCTCTCCTCTATCTCTCCTTCATTTCTATCTCTCTCTTTCCCTCTCCTCCCTTTCTGTTTCTTCATTTTCCTCCCTTCTTTCTTCTCACCCTCCTGCTCTCCCTCATTTATCCCTCATTCATCTTCACCCCTTTTTCTTTCGCATTTCTTTCTTCCTACCTCCCCGTTCCACTTTCCTTCCCTTCTTCCCACTTCCTTCTCCTCGCCTTGTCCTTCCTTCCTATCTTATCCTAATTGCTAATTCCTCATTCATCATTCCTTCCTCTTTCTCCCTTCTTTATTCTTCATCCCTTATTCCATTCCTCATTCCCTCCCATTTTCCTCATTGTCCTCTTCTTGAATTCTTTATTTCTTCCTCCCCTACCTTACTCATCAGTCTCTCCTCCTCATCCTTCCATTCCTTCCTTCCTTATCCCTCATTCCTTGCCCTTTTTTTCCTTATTCCCCTCATCCTATCCTTCCCCACTTCTTCCCCCTCATTTACCTTCCTCCTCCTTCCCTCGCTTCCTTAATTCTCATTCCTCCTTCCCACCTTCCCGCCCCTTACCTCTCATTCCTCTTTTCTTCTCTTTCCCTCCTTCCTTCCCTTCACCCTGTCCTTCCCTAATCCCCTCCCCCTTCCCTCACTCACCTCCTCTCCCTTCCCTCACCTTGTCCTTCCCTCAGCTTCTCCTTTCTCTCTTCTTCCTTCCCTTCCTTTATCCTGTCCCTCCCTAACCTCCCCCTCCTTCCCTCACTCGCTCTTTCTCTTCTCCTCCTTTTCCTCCTTTCTCCGTCCCCTCTCTCCTTTTCTCCTTCCCCTCTCTCACTCCCTCTTTCCGTCCCCTCTCTCCTTTCTCCTTCCCTCTCCTCCTCTCTCCTTTCCTCCTTCCCCTCCCTTACCCTCTCCCTCCCTATTTCTCCTTCCGCTCCCTCCCTCCCTCATTTCTCCTTCCCCTCCCTCACTCCCTCCCTCACTCTTCCTCCTCCCTCCTTCCTTTCCTCCATCCCCTCCCTCACTCCCCCTTCTCCTTCCCTCACTCCCTCTTTCTCCTTTCCTCCCTCACTCCGCTCCCTCACTCCTTCCCCATCCTCCTCCTTTCTCCTCTTCCTTCTCCTCCCTCACTCCCTCCTTCCTCCATCTCCTCCCTCCCTCTCCTCCCTACTCCCTCCCTTCCCCATCTCCTCCCTCCTTCCTCCTCCCCTCCCACCCTCCTCCTTCCCTCACGTCACCCCCTACCCTCCAGCCACGACCTGTAACAAACAAGGAACAGGTGACACTAACAACAAATTTCGAAAGCTGGGTAGTTGGGTGGTTGGTGCTGTGTTCAGACGAAGAGTGATATGGTAGAGCGAGAAGAGAGATGGGGAAGGAGGGAAGGAAGGGAGGGAGGGGGGAGGGAAGGAGGAGGGAAGGGTGGGAAGGGGGAGGGAAGGGAGGGAAGGAAGAAGGAAGAGAGGGAAGGAGGAAGGGGAAGGGAGGGGAAGGAGGAGAGGAAAAGGAGGGGGGAGGAAGGAAAGGGAAGGTAGGGAGGGAAATAAGAAGGAAGAAGGAAGAGAAGGGAAGGGAGGGAGGAGGAAGGAGGAAAGAAGGAGGGAGGGAAGGAGGAAGGAAGGGAAGGAGAGAGGGATAAAGGGAAGAGAAATTAGGGAAAAATGATCAATAAATATAAACGAAATGATATAACAGTAATGATATAAGAGAAATGATATGTCTTAGATGATAATTAGATGTTGGTAATGATGATAATAAAAATAACCATGATAATAATAATAACAATAACATTGATAATAATACTAATAAACGAAATAACAATAATATAAGAAATACAATAATCAGTATCATCACATTCATTTATCACTGATATCATTATTATTATAATCATTTTTTCATTGTAAATCATTACTATTGTTATAATAAGTTGTAGTATTGATATTTTTACTATCATTATTATTATTATTACTATTAGTATTAATACAGCCTTTGCCATTTATTCATCATTATCATTATCGTCATCATCATTATCTCATTATTGATCATCATTAATAAATCATTTATTTTATTAGTATTAATGTTGTTAGCATTATTAGTAGTATTATTCTATTATTGTCGTTATCAATGTTGTTATTGTTACCTTATTATTATTATTCTTGCCATCATAATTATTATCAATATTACTATTGTTATCATTATTATTATTATTATTATTATATTATATTATTGTTAATTATCATCATCATCATTATTATTGTTATTATCATCATCATCAATATCATATTACTTACTACTACTACTACTACTATCTTATTTTTATTATTATTATTATCATTATTATTCTATTATCTTTATTACTATTATCATTATCATTATCATTATCATTATTACAATACAATATCAATTATTAATACAATTATCGTTATTCTTGTCATTATTTTTAATTGTTATTATCATACTGTAATATCACATTCTTACTTGTGTAAGAAATTATTAATGTTACTATTAGTTTGTGGTAAACTAATATGATCCCAAGACAAAATAAATTATATATATATATATATATATATATATATATATATATATATATATATATATATATATGGTGTATGTATATACTATATGTGTGTATTATATGTATTGTGTGTGTATATGTATGTGATGTTGGGTATGCCTTAGGGTATCCTTAACACCACGCTTATTTAAATTAGCATCAAGTGCGTAAAAATAGCTAAGGAATTATTATTTACGATCAAGTTATGTTTTTTCTTCAACTTTCACAGAAACTTTAGCAAATAAAAGCCAACTGTCCATAACCCTTTCGCAGATTAAGTGATACTTTGGTGTTTATTTATCTCGAAAAGTGGAAAAGAAATGGTGAGATATTTTGTATGAGAATGTGGATATTTTGCGTGAGAATGTGGATATTTTGCGTGAGAATGTGGATATTTGGAGTTGGATATGTGGGTGTTAGTTGCGGTTGGAGTAAAAGGGAGGATATAATGTTAGGAATTTATGTATATTTGTTGTTTGATATTGATATAGAATCAAGAATTTATGTTTTGTGTTAAGAAGGGAGTTGTGTTATTCTGAGATGTCTGTCTCCAGAAAGAATATTTTTATTAATCTATTTTTCTTAAATCCGTACTTGTTTTTTTTTTATTTTTATTTTTTATTTCATTTCTTTATTTTTTTATTCTTTTATTTTTTATTTATCTATCTATTTATTCTTTTATTCTTCATTGATCTATTTATTTATTTATTTTGTTAAAATTAAGAACCTTTTATTTTGCGCTGAATTTCCGCCATTTTGGTATTATTTCCCTTTTAATTTCCATGTTCTTTCTCCAGCTGCGACCGCCATCTTCTCATCTTTCCCTCATTTTTCTGTCCCTCTCTTTCTCCTTCTCCGATTTCTCCGTGGCATTCTTCTTCCTCCTCCTCCTTCTAATTCCTTCCTTCTAATCCCAGACCAGTTAACCCTTTTACCTATGGTCAATTCGGTAATCCCCCCCCCTCCTCCTCACCCCCACTCCTTCACCTCGCCCTCCTGTAATTCCTTTTCCTCCCCGTCTGTCTTTCTTCCCTTTCCCTATCTTCTTTTTTTTTTCCTCCTCTTCTAATTCTCACTCTGTAATATCTCCTGTTCCTCCTCTTATATTTTCTTTCCCTTTCCTGTCTTCGTTTTCTCCTCTCCTCCTTTCTCACCCTCCAGTATCTTCTGTTTTTTTCCCTTCTTCTCCTCTTTTCCTGTCTGCGTTTTCTCCTCTCCTCCTCCTCCTCACCCTCCTCCTCTTCTGTTTTTCCTTTTCTTTCTTCCTCCCTTTCCTGTTTCCGTTTTCTCCTCTTCCCCTAACCCCTATCCTTCGTTTTTTTTCTCGCCTCCTCCTCCTCTTCCTCCTTTTCTGTCTTCCTATCTTCCTGCTCTCTGCTTCCTATCTCTTTCTCAATCCCTCTTTCTCCCACCTCTTTCCCTTCCCTCCCTTCCAAACTCTCCCTCCCTCCCTCCCTCTACATTATCCACTCCTCCCTTTATCTCTTTCTCTCTTCCTCCTCTTCACCCCCTCTCACCACCCTACCTCCCCACCTGCCCCCCCCCCTTTATATCCTTCGGAGTTTTATAATCTCTAAAAACTTCCTTCTTTCAGTCCCTCTGCCCTTTCACACGGTCTCTCTCCCCCTCCCCCCCCTCCTTCACCCCTCCGCCCTCCTTCCCCCTCCGCCCTCTCCCTCCCTCCCTCCCTCCCCTCCCTCCCCTACCTCTCCCTCCCTCCCTCCCTCCTCCCTCTCCCTCCCTCCCTCCCTCCTCCCTCTTCCACCCTCTCTCTCCCCCCTCCCTCACCTCTCCCCCTCCCTCACCTCCTTCACCCTCTCCTCCCTCTTCCATTTCACAGGGTCGTCTCCCTCATCATATCCCTGTTCATAAATCTGATGTAGGGGATTCGCCCTGTATTTCTACTTTGCCCTTCGCTTCTCTCTCTTTCTCTCTCTTTCTGTCTCTCTCTCTGTCTCTCTGTCTTTCTTCTTTCTCTCTTCCTCTTTTCTCTTTCTCTTTCTCTCTCTCTCTCTCTCTCTCTCTCTCTCTCTCTCTCTCTCTCTCTCTCTCTCTCTCTCTCTCTCTCTCTCTCTTCCCTCTTTCTCTCTCTCTCTCTCCTTCCTTTTCTCGTTCACCTTCTCTTTCTCATTCTCTCTTGTCCTTTTATCTATCGATCGATCTAGAGTTATCTCTTTGGTTGTCTTCTGTCTGCTCTTCTATCTGTATTTATACGAAGCTTTTATGTCCGCACACTCACGCACACTCATGTAATTTTATGTATATATATATATATTATATATATATATATATATATATATATATATATATATATATATATATATATATATATATTATATACATATATATTATATATATATATATATTATATATATATATATATATAATATATATATTATATATATATATATATATATATATATTATATATATATATATATATATATATATATATAATATATTATATACATATATATGTTATGTATGTATGTAGTATATGTATGTATGTATATATATATATATATTAGAATACCCACTGACTTAACGTACATATTAAATACGCACTAATTTCTGGCCAATACAAATGACCACCCAGCCCTAATGAGCGAACAAGCTGAGGATATCTAGAAAGATAAGAGATATCTGCACCTGTCTCCAAATTATCAATTATAATCTTAACTCCTTGACCTTATCTAACCCTTAGCCTCTACAGACATGACCACCATCCTTTCCTCCCTTCCTACTGACCTCCCCAACATCCTTAGATGTCCTACTTCACCCCCACCTCATTATATTCCCGCATTCTCCTTTTTCTCCACCCTTCGCCCCCTATCACCCCCCCCCAAAAAAAATAATATAATGATAAATAAAATAAACTCCACGAAGACATATCTATCAGGAGGGGTTTAGGGGGATATGGGTGGAGGGGGGATATGATAAACGAAGGAGGAAGAGATGTGGTGAAAAAGGGGGGAAGGGAAGAAGGTGGTTGGGAATGAGGGGAGGAGGAGAAGGAGGAAGGAGGGGTGAGGGGGGATATGATAAACGAAGGAGGAAGAGATGTGTGATAAAAGGGGGAAGGGAAGAGGTTGATAGGGAATGAGGAATGGGGGGATGAAGGAGAGAGAGGGAGTGTTTTTTAAGGGGGATTGGGTGGAAGGGGATATGATAAACGGAGGAGGAAGAGATATGTGATAAAAAGGGGAAAGGGAAGAGATGTATGGTGCATTGTCTTATTGTACGGGCGTCTGGGAGGTAATAGGACACCATAGCACGTACTGACCCCTGTGATGTCTGTCTGTTGTGGATGCGTGTTGTGGTGTTTTTTAATTGGTTGTTATTCCTCTCTTCCTCTCTTCTCTTTCGTTTTTTTTCTGTTTTTGTTTCTGTGGAGGTGTGTGTCCCTAGCTGTCTGTTTTTCTCGTTCTTTTTCTCTCTTTCTCTCTTTTTCTTTTTCTTCCTCTTTTCTTTTTCTTTCTTTATTTTCGTTTTCTTTTTTCTCTTTTTTTTTTCTTTTCTCTTTCTCTCTCCTTCTCTTTTCTCCCTTCCTCTCTTCTCTCACACACACACTCTTTCTCTCTCTCTCACACATCTCTCTCTCTCTCTCTCTCTTCCTCTCTCTTCTCTATCTCTTCTCTCTCTCACACTCACTCGCCTCTCTCATCTCTCTCTCTCTCTCTCCTCTCTCTCTCTCTCATCTCTCTCTCTCTCCTTTCTCTCTCTCTCTCTCGTCTCTCTCTCTCTATCTATCCTATCTATCTATCTATTATCTATCTCTCTTCTTCTTTCTATCTACTATCTATCTAGTCCTCTATCCCTCTATCCATCTACCTCCTTTCTTTCTCTCTTTCTGTGTGTGTGTGTGTGGTGTGTACTGTTGTTCTAAGACAATACTGATTTCCGTTGTAGATTTTGGGTGGCTGAAGGTTGCAAATAATATAAATATACTTTTTTGTGTGGGCGTCTGAATAGATGGTCATAAAAGCTATAACTGTTTGTTTGTGTCTGTGCTTATCTATTTGTTTGATTGTGTTTGTTTGTGTGTGT
>NW_020872212.1:77500-103555 GCF_003789085.1 Penaeus vannamei
CCCCTTTTCTCGCTTCCCTTTATACTTACAACTTCCCTCCCCCCTCCCTTCCACTCTCTTCGTTTTCCTTCTTATCATTTCTATGTAACCCTTTTCTCTGCACTTTCCTTCCACTCCCCTTTCATCGCCTATCCCTGTTTCCCTCTCCACTTTCTGTCCGCCCCCTCCACCCCGCCTTCTCCACTAATATCCACTTCACTTCCCCTCCCCGCTTTTAATTTCCCTTCCTCTCTTCTCTATTCTTCTTCTGTTCCTTCTCTTCCTCTACTCCTCTTCTCCTTTGCCCCTCCTCTATATACCCCTCTTCTTTACCCCTCTCTCTACTCTTCATTTCCTTTACATCAGCCCTCCTCTATCTCTCCCACCTCTACTCCCCTCCTCCGCCCCTCCCTCTCTACCCCCATCCCTTCCTCTTCCCCCTTCATCTCACCCCACCCTCCTCCATCCTACCTATCTTCTGCCCTCCCCCCTTATCTGTCTCTCCCCCCTCAACCCCCAAACTCTAACCCTCTTATTTTGTCCACTCCCCAAATCTTTATCTTTAATCTTTACTACTCTTCGTTCACCCCCCCCCCCCTTCTATCCCCCTTCCTCTTCCTCTATACTCCACCCCCTCCGTACCCTCCCCTCCCACCTCTACCCCCTGCCTCTTCCTCTGCCCACTCAACACCCCTTCGTACTCTCCCCCCTCCCCCCCTCTACCGCCTTTACTCTTCTTTCCTCTACACTCTACCCTCACCCACCTCCTTCCCCCCCTCTACCCCCTTCCCTTCTACTATACACTCACCACCCCTTCCGTACCCTCTACCCTCCCCTCCCCCCCACCATCACCTTCACCCCCTCCTCCCCACCCCACCTTCACCACCACCTCCCCCCACCCCCACCTTCACCTCCCCCCCCCACCCACCCACCCACCTCCCCACCCACCCCCCACCTCACACCTCCCCTCCCCCCTCACCCACTGCCTCCCCTCCCCCTCTCACCCCCCCTACCCCCACTCCCCCACCCACCCTCCACCTCCCCCATCCCCCACCCCCACCCACCCTCTCGCCGTGACTCACTCGACCCAGAACCGCCCACCGCCGCGAAACAAGGCCACGCCCGCGTCTCGGAAAAGCCGTTTAAGAAGCGGATCGACCACGTGACCTCCGACAGATCCCGGTCGAGTTGATGCCGTCTTGGGGGTTCTCGGGCGATCGGCGGAAGGGCGAGGTCGATCTCAGTTGATGTCGAATTGATGAGTTTGGTAGAGGTGTGGGGTGGGTGTTTTTTTGTTGGCGTGTGGATATGGGCGTGGGTTTTTTTGCTTTGTGTGTGGATGTAGTGTTTTGTGTGTTGGTGGGTATTCTTGTGTTGTGTGTGTGGATGTGGTGTTTTTTTTGTGTGTGATGTAGATGTGGGTATTTTGTGTGAGTGTGTGGATGTGGATGTGGGTGTTTTTTTGTGTGGGTGGGTGTGGTTCTTTTTGTGTTGTGTGTGTATGTGTGCTTTGTGTTAATGTGTGTCTGATGTTGATGTGTGTTGTGTTTGTGTTGTACTTTGATGATTCTAGAGATGCATATAGAAAAGTTTGTGTACTACATAGGTGCGTCTATCACCATACAGTACGTCACATCTTGTTATCCATATCTATAAGCGTGTTGGTGTGTGATTTATTTTATTTTACTGTCTCCTTTTTTCTCCTTTCCTCTTGTCTTCTTTCTCTCTCTCTTTCTCTTCTCTTCTCTTTCTCTTTCCCTCTCCTCTCCATCTCCTCTCTCTCATCTCTCTCTCTCTCTCTCCTCTCTCTCTCTCTCTCTCTCTCTCTCTCTCTCTCTCTCTCTCTCTCTCTCTCTCTCTCTCTCCTCGCTCCTCTCCCTCTCTCTCTCCTCTCCTCTCCCTCTCCCTCCTCTCGTCTCTCTCTCCGTCTCCTCTCTCTCTCTCTCCTCTCTCTCTCTCTCTCTCCTCCTCTCTCTCTCTCTCTCTCTCTCTCTCTCTCCTCTCTCTCTCTCTCCCTCTCCTCTCCTCTCCCTCTCCTCTCTCTCTCTCTCCTCTCTCTCTCTCCCACAGTTAAGTCAATGGTGCTACATCTACCATTAATGATAATGATAACAGTTGTCCTAATGAGGATAAAAATGAGGATGAAGTTGATAACAATATTGATAACTATAATATTAACGTATATATATTATAACGATGAAGTCAAAAACAAAAACGAAGATATATATATAATAGTAATAGTACTAATAGCAGTAATAATGCTAGCATCACCATTATCATTAATTGCAGCTACAATGCTAATATATGTATCTCTATAATAAGGATGTCTTCAACATCGCGTCGACACACAACCCACTATTCTCCATGGAAGTTGTTATAGGTAGATCGAGAGAAATAGAAAAACAGACATAGATAGATAGTTAGACAGACAGGCAGATGGACAAATAAACATACGGATAGGAAGACACATGTAATACAGACGGAAGGACAGACAAAAACAGAAAGCAGATGACGGACAGACAGCTAAAAGACCAGTAGACAGACAGACAAATAGCAGGTTACAGACAGGTTAGACAGACGCGACAAGACAGAAAATATATATATATATATATATAATATATATATATGACATATTGTCATATATATATTATATAATATATATAATATATATATATATATAATATATTATAATATATATAGAGATAGATAGAGAGAGAGAGACGAGAGAGAGAGAGAGAACAGACAGACAGACAAACAGGCAGCCAGACAGAGAGAGAGACAGAGAGACAGACAGACAGACGAATAACGCTTCCATACCAACAATACCTTCCCTGGAGGACGGGAAGCTGCGCAAAACAAACTTTTCTTCTGCAATTATCCTTCTGCACTTTACTCGACGAAGAAATCTGCGGAGGTCAAAGGTCATCACCAGAGAAGTCGCATCCTGACCTTGCCGCTGACCCTCTGGAATGAGAGGATGGAAAGGAGGAGGAGAGAGAAGAGATAAAGAGAGGGGAGGTGTAAGGTTAGATTAGGGGAGTGAAGGGGGGGGGAGATAGAGAGAGAGAGAGAGGAGAAAAAAGGGGAAAGAAGAAAGGCAGAGAGAGGAAAAGGAAATGGGAGATTTAAGAATGGAGGTGAGATGAAGATGGAGATGAGATGGGATAAAAAGAAATGGGAGACGAAGGGTGAAAATGACTAAAAAAAGAGGAGGTGGAAGAGTGAAGAGAGAAGAAAAATATGGGGAAATAGAAACTATAATTAGAGTTTAGAAGACGAATGCGTAAACCAAAAAAAAAAAAAAAAAAAATCTAACAAATCGACAAAACATAAATAAAATCACCTAAAAACAACAAACAAAGTGACAAAGAAACAACAAAAAAAAGGAAAATTTAAAAGAAAATATAAAAGGAAAAGGGAGAAGAGACGAGAGGGACACAAAACTCCCGTAACCAAGGCAACGCAATTGACATGATTTCTTGTCATTTCCCGAATCATGGCAATACAGCGCCGGTTGCCATTACAGCGCCGGGAGATGGCATTTTCTTGTCCCCGCGGTGAATGTTGCAATCCCGTGCAGATGTTGGTCTGTGTGGGAAGCGACATGGAAAGGGGTAGACTGGGCTATAATGGGAGATGCGGGATTTTTTTTTTCTCGCTATTTTTCTATTTTATTTCATATTTTCATTTTCATTTTTTATTTTTTATTCTTTATTTATTTATTTATTTATTATTTTTTATTATTTGTTTTTTTATTTCTCCCTTTATTTTTTTTCATGTTTTTTTCTAGGGGGAGATTTTTCGCTTTATTATTTTTTTTTTTTTGGGGGGGGAGGGTGAGATGATCCTTTGAGGATTGTTTATCAAAACTGTTTATGATTCTAGCTTATCTTTTTGTGATTTCATATATCTGGTTTATGAATGAATATTAAAAAGATAATATTATCTAGTGACAAAACTGTTCTTACATATGGCATATATATTTCTTTAATTTTAAGATTTCAGGATCGCAGGCTTACGAGTGAAAAAAATAATAATATGTCTATCTTTAGGATATGAATGGAGGGGGGTGTGTCTCGCAGCTTCAAATAACGTACATTCTTTTCATTTTTTTCTCTTTTTCATCATCACTTATTCACGTACTTGGTGCATGATCTCTGCTGTATGTTTATCTATGTAGGTCTAAATGCATGTGTATACATGTGTATGTATATGGATATAATCTTGTGTAATATTATTTTCATTTTCAAGATTTTATGATTATCATCATTTATAATATAACCCAATTACTAGTCAGTTTTTTAGAATCTTTAATACACCTGCGATTGGAATGATGTGGACTAAAGACTGTAAATCCACATTCATTCCCCATATAACAAGGTGCCCCCTTAAAAGAGCTTTCGTTCGAAGGAAACTCGGCTATTCTGTTTATTTGTGTATGTCAAACCATATATATGTATATATATATATATATTATATATATATAATATATATATATATATATATATATATATGTGTATGTGTGTGTGTGTGTGTGTGTGTGTGTGTGTGTGTGTGTGTGTGTGTGTGTGGTGTGTGTGTGTGTGTGTGGTGTGTGTGTGTGTGTGTGTGTGTGTGTGTGTGTGTGTGTGTGTGTGTGTGTGTGTGTGTGTGTGTGTGTGTGGTGTGTGTGTGTGTGTGTGTGTGTGTGTTGGCTAAATAAACTTTATCAATAACGTCCAATGACCTCTTGAATTTTCGATGCATTGAACATCACTACGTGTAGAACAATTCTTTTTTTATTCTGAATGCATAAGTTATTTCGAGATATTTGAGATTTTGGTAGAAAACTTTGTATGTTCATTCTTTTTTTCTTTGCAGACTTTTTTTTTGCGTGTTTCTCTCAAAGACTGATTCAATTTGAGATGTTTGCGGACGTATAAATCGGTGCTTAATGGCTTGAAAATAGCATTCAGTGAGATGATCAAGTGTTCATGACGAGGGATGTTGCACAGTTCACTCTCTTTTTCGCGAAATTCCGAGGAAAAGAAAGAGAATGATTCGCAACTTTCTGCAACCGGGCGTGACTCCTTTACATTCAGGTTAGTTCGCTCGGTTCAGCTCAGCGTGCTCGTGGGATGCGGGACTTTCGAGTATTTTGACGTCAGCCCTTCTCTCGTTGTCTATCTCTTTTTGTTTCTGTTGATCTTTCTTTCTCTCCTACGCTCTCCTCTCTTTCTTTTTTCCCTTTTTCTTTTCTTTCGCTTTTCATTTCTTTCTCTTTCCTTTTCTTTTTTTCTTTCTTTCTCTTTCTCTTTCTCTTCTCCTTCTCTCTCTCTCTCTCTCTCTCTCTCTCTCTCTCTCTCTCTCTCTCTCTCTCTCTCTCTCTCTCTCTCTCTCTCTCTCTCTCTCTCTCTCTCTCTCTCTCTCTCTCGTCACTCCGCCCTCTCAATCTCCTTCGCCCACTCCCTTTTTTCTCTCCATTCCTTTCTTTCTTTTTCTTTCTCCATCTCCCCCTTCTTCCTTCTTCCCTTCTCATCTTTCTCTCTTTCTCTCTCTTACAATCCGTAGCCGACAAATCCTCTCACCATTGCTGCTTCACATCCATATTTACTTTCCGTTATTTCCCGCCAAAACCATTCAAAATAAAGCATAACCGTTTTCTTCGCTGAATTGCTCCTCATCTTTCCAAGTTACAGGATATGATATTCATTTTTTTCTTTCAAAACTGAATATCTTTTTTCTTTCTTTTTTTTTTTTCAAAAACTGAATATTTCTAGTTTGTTTCTAGATATAGCCAGTGATAATGCGCTGGAAATCATAGTAACTTTCGACAAGAATATATATAAATAGGTATGAAAAGTGATGTACTGATAGATTAACAAAATGATTAAATCAGTGAATCAAAACAATAGATTAATTAGCGATATATTATGGAAATAATAATGATATGAACAATTTTATTCCCCCTTGAGTGATAGATTTCAAAGCCGCAATATAATGATTTTTTAGCATATGCAAAATCTCTCTTGTGAAGGTAAACATACAAATATAAACATCAGTGGTATTTATATTAGAAAAAAATAAAGGAAAAATATCCTGATTGACCTATAACGACCCAATTTTGCCTTCAAACAACCGCGTCCTTTGACCACAGACCACTTTGCCCGCTCTTTAAAACCACTTAATAACCGTTACGCCTCTTAGCACTTTTGTTTTGACTCGCTTAGGTCATCAGGTCGCCCGAGGTCATATCAGGTCAAACGAGTTAGGACCGAGGATTGTTGACCTTCCATCTCGGCAGGCTGCGGCGATCGTGGGAAACTTACAGGCAGGGAAAGAGAGGTTAAATTAAACGATTTGGATCCAAGATGGCGGTTTAATCGATGGTGGTTTTGGGGTTAGGTTAAAAATGTACATTATGTGGCAAAATCTGAGAGGTCTTATCAATGTATTATTATTATAACTTTTTACATTATGTAGCAATATCTGAGAGGTTTTATCTATGTACAATTTTTTAAACTACTTTTACATGATAAATCTGAGAGGTTTTATCTATGTATTATTATAACTACCCTTTTCTTCTTCAGTAAAAATGTTTTATCTCATAGTAAACGTTGATTTAGTCTTCCAGCGAATGGGGAATAACAAATACACATACATCAAAATGCCTGAATAACTAGGTTGTAAAAAAAAATAATAATAATAAACGCTGTTATAAGAACTCGGTTATAGATGTATATCCACTCAATTGCTTTCCTTTCTTCCATAAATAGGATAACACGTATTTCCGTTCAATTGCCTTTCGTACTTACATAAATAGGACAACAGGTCTTTCCATCCCATTGTCTTTCGTTCTTATATAAACAAGATAACAAATTAATGAAAAAAGCGAAATATACCGCACGTGAAGGATTTGAGATCCATAATTATCCACGTCTTCCAGAATTCATAATACGTTTTTTTTTTATTTTACTTACTTTTACTCAGATCATTTACTTACATGTGAATCTTAGACCTCATTTCGTAACCGACATTCCCGTCTCTATTGTTCTTATATATATTATATTTTGGGATGTGTTGTTCAATTTACCGTCAAGTCACATTTCTGGTTTTTCTCTTCAAGGATTTCGTGAGTGAAGTAACGGGAGTAAAGAGGAGATGGCAATGAGAAAGGGAAGAGGGAGAAAGAGGGAGAGATTGTGAAGAATTGAGGTCTCGGAGTGAAAAAAAAATGTGATAATAGAATGGCAAATATGGAGAAGGAAAGTGAGAATGAGTGTGAAGAATAACACACAAGAGAGGAGTAATAATGATGATGATAATAAAAGCAACAATAATAATGATGATATTAATAATGATAATAAGATAATAATATAAAAAAAATGATGATAAAGCTGGAGGAGGAATAACAACCAAGATTTAAAAATGAAGAACACATTTTTTTATATAAATGAACACCTAAAAGCAAACGAAAGGAATAGAAAACACAGAACAAGTGAAAATAGCAAAACCATTAACACGAGACGAAGGCAAACTAGAGGCAGAAGAAGAACAAGCAATCACGCTAAACCAGCTTATTGAGAACATGTCCGTGAGAAGAGAACATGGGGTCGTGACGAGTGAGGTGGCGCTGAACAATAAGAAATGTTCATCATTTGTTCAATAACGCCTCAAATCCTGTTTTAGTGTGTTTTCTTTTTCTTTCTTTTTTTTTTTTCGAGTGGTGATATCTAGGTTAGAAGATGCTTTAATCGAGATAAAATTATAATGGAGTGGTATTGATTTTTGGTATGTGGAAATCCGCTATTTCTGTCGTATCTTTTATTTGTAGATATTTTGTAGATAGATTGATAGATTGGTAGACAGATAGACTGATAGATAGATACGTAGATATAGATGATAGATAGTATAATAGATAGACAGAGATAGATAGATTAGATAGATACTAGATAGATTGATAGATACGTAGATAGATGAGATAGATAGACAGATAGATTGATAGATAGATACGTAGATAGATAGATTGAGATATAGATAGAGATAGATAGATTTAATAGATAGGTTGATAGATGTATTGATAGCTAGACATATTGATAGAGAGATAGATAGACATACTAATAGATAGATAGATTTATTGATTGTCTGATAGATGTAGGTACAAATGTTGATAGATAGATAGACAGATTGACTGATAGGTAGATCGGTGGATAGATAGATTGAAAAATAGATAGGTAGATATATAGATATAGATAGATTGGTAGGTAGAGTAGGTAGATAGATACATAACTATTTTGATTGACTGATAGATAGGGATTAAGAAGAAGCAGTTAAAGTAAAAAATAATAAATAAATAAATAAAATAAAAATAAAAAACAAATAAAAAATAAATAAATGAATAAATAAAAAATATATATATATATATATATATATATATATATATATATATATATATATATCCAGCAGTTTAAAGTAAAAAAAGAAAAAAATATCCATGCAACTTCTGTATTTATATGACAGAAAACGCGCGTGCCTTGAATGTGAGCCAAAGGGTGTCATTTTTACGAAGCTTTCTCGAACATTCTTGGAAGTTGCGCAAGAGACTGTGTTCTTTTGTTCTTTTGTAATGTGTGTTAGCATGAATATTTATATATATGCATACATGTACACTTACGAACACGCACACACATATATACATGCACATACGCATACACAACACACGCACACATGCACACATACAAACATACGCACGCGCGCGCACCACACACACACACACACACACACACACACACACACACACACACACACACACACACACCACACACACACACACACACACACACACACACACACACACGTACATACACACACACACACTAGCACCAACACACAAACTAACACTAACACACAAAAAGAGAAACAAGCAGACAGAGGGAAAGAGAAAGAGAAAATGGAATGATGCACAATAAAAATAATAACCTGGCAGCACAATACATAATACAGACAAAACTAGGATAATGCATGATTCACACCAACTAATTAAATCATAAAATATTTGCAGTTACAAAATATGCAATACGAGAGGAAGGAAAAAGGAAATCATTAACACAGACAGAGGAAAAGATAAAATGAGTCACGCATAATCTGCATCATTAGTGTTGTGCTGTTAATGAGTGCCACTCAATTGACTTCTCCAAGGGTTGTGCGAATAAGATGAATCCTTACAAACCGCGAAGGTGAATCCCGAGGCAGTTTCGGATTTGAATTTCTCGCCTCGAATTCTTTTGCAAGAGACAAGATATTAAATGAAGATGGAGAACAAGAACAAACAAATAATGAAAAAAGAGAAGGGGAATAAAAGGAAGAAAAAAGGAAAAGATAAAAGGATTCGCGCACAATCTGCATCATTAGTGTTAATGACTATTAACCAATTCTCTTCCCCAACGGCAGTGCGAATAAGGCGAATCCTTACAAACCGCGAAAGTGAATTCCGAAGCAGTATCGGATTTGAATTTCTCTCCTCGAATTATTTTACAAGAGAAGAAAATAGATGAAGATGGAGAACAAGAATAAGAAAATTACGAAGAAAATAGAAGGGGAAAAGAGGAAAAGATAAAATGAGTCACGCATAATCTGTATCATTAGTGTTGTGCTGTTAATGAGTGCTACTCAATTGACTTCTCCAAGGGTTGTGCGAATAAGACGAATCCTTACAAACCGCGAAGGTGAATCCCGAGGCAGTTTCGGATTTGAATTTCTCGCCTCGAATCCTTTTGCAAGAGACAAGATAATAGATGAAGATGGAGAACAAGAACAAGAAAATAATGAAAAAAGAGAAGGGGAATAAAAAGAAGAAATGAAAAGATAAAAGGAGTCGCGCACAATCTGCATCATTAGTGTTAATGACTATTAACCAATTCTCTTCCCCAACGGCAGTGCGAATAAGACGAATCCTTACAAACCGCGAAAGTGAAACCCAAAGCAGTTTCGGATTAGAGTTTCTCGCCTCGAACCCTTTTGCGAGAGATTGGCAAGAACATAGATAAAGAAGGAGATGGAGAACAAGAAGAAAAAGAAAATAAAGAAAAAAGAAAGGAAATAAGATATAGAAGTAGTAGAAGAGGTTGAAGAAAAAGAGAGAAAGAAGAACACTCACTGCGGTTCGCGCGGTTTCGCGCGCGTTCTCCTCTGTTAGTGATACAATGGCACGGTAGTTGTTGTCGTCCTGTCGGTACCCTTTCCCCTTCCATTTAAGGAGGGGGAAGGGAGGGAGAGGAAGGCATATTCCCTCCTCCCCTTCCTCCTCCTCCCCCCCCTCACTCTCCCCTCCTTCGCCTTGTATCTCTTTCTATCCCGAGTCGAGGTGGCGGCGAATGAAGGTTGGGGTTTCGGGGCTTCGCAACGAGCTTTTAGCGGTTCGTTGTTAATGTTTCAGTGAAACCTGCTGAACTCTTTTTTTTCTTGTGTGCTCTATACTTTGTTTCTATCTGTCGTTGTCTTTGTCAGTGCCTCTCTCTCTCTCTCTCTCTCTCTGTCGCTACTCCCCTCTCTCCTCTACCTCTCTCTTCTCTCTCTCTCTCTCTCTCTCTCTCTCTCTCTCTCTCTCTCTCTCTCTCTCTCTCTCTCTCTCTCTCCTTCTCCTCTCTCTCCTCTCTCTCCCTCTCTCCCTCACCCTCACCCCTTCCTTCTCTCCCTCTCCTCCTCACCCCTCCCTTCCCCTCCTTCCTTCCTCCCACCCACCTCCCTCTCCCCACCTCCTCACCCCCTCACCCCCTCCCTTCCTCCTCCCTCTACCCCTCCCCCACTCCTTCTTCCTTCCTCCTCCTCTCCCCTCCCCCCTTCCTCCTCCCTCACCCCTCACCCTCACCCTCCCTCCCTTCCTCCCTCCCTCCCTCCCTCTTACCTCTCTCCCTCCTTCCTCCCTCCCTTTACCTCTCCTCCTCCCCCCTCCTCCCCACCCTTCTAAGACAGTCGCCGCCTGGATTACATCGGCTTTTGGTGTTGAAATCTTCCTCTCCTTTCCTCCGCGTTCGCTGTTTCTGCAAATCCTTTTTCGGTATGTCTATTACGTATTCGGAAATGTGTTTATCCACTTCGCACTCGTTTGTTTTTTAGTGTGTGAAGTCGGCATTGCAGAACGAGTTGCGTGCATGGACGTATATGCATGAACCCGTAATCTGTATGCAAATGGATAAGGATAACAATCAGTCAGTCATGCAAGCCCATACATGTGCAAATAAACATAATGATTGTATAGATTCGCGCAAACAAAGAAAAAAAACATGACTGTACAAAGAAAAAACATTCTATCGCCAACTAGCACACACACGCACACGCACACGTACACACACACACACACACACACACACACACACACACACACACACACACACAACACACACAACACACACACACAACACACCACACACCCACACCAAACCCATCCCCACACAACAGCAGCCAGAAACCCCCTAATAACACCCTGACAGAAATAGGTGTCGAAACCCTTTTGCCCGAAGCTTTTCAGAGAGAGAGAGAGAGAGAGAGAAGGAAGGAGGGAGGGAGCGAGAGAGAGAGAGAAGGTAGGAGGGAGGGAGCGAGAGGGAGAGGAGAAAGAAGGAGAGGGAGCGAGAGAGAGAGAGAAGGAAGGAGGGAGAGAGAGAGAGAGGAAGGAAGGAGGGAAGGGAGCGAGCGAGAGAGAGAAGGAAGGGGGAGGGAGCGAGAGAGAGAGAAGGAAGGAGGGGAGGGAGCGAGAGAAGAGAGAGAGAAAGGAGGAGAGGAGAGCGAGATGAGAAGGAAGGAGGAGGGAGAGAAAGAGAGAGAAAAAGAGAAGAGAAGGAGGAGGGAGAGAGAGAGAAAGAGAGAGGAGAGAGAGAGAGGAGAGGGAGGGAGAGAGAGAGAGGAGAGAGAAAGAAGGAAGGAGGGAGAGGAGAGAGAGTGAGAAGACGGAACGATCAGAAGAAAGAGAGAGACAGACAGACACCTAAACATGGGGCACGGGAGGGAAATGCCCGAGCCCGAGAATGCCCCTCTGCCATCAGTTCTGCCCGGCGTCACCCATCCTTCTAGACGCCGTCCGTGTGTTTGCAACACGTCCCGGGCGAGGCTGGGATGGGCGCCGGGCGAGGGTGGGCGTGTGCCTAAGAGGGAGGTGAGATTCGGCAGGCGTGAGGGAGGTGGTCTGTCTTGGGCTTGTCGATGTTCTTCTGGTTCTGTTTCGGTCTTGGCTGTTGGGTCGGTGGGTTTGGCTCTTTCTCTCTCTCTTTTTTTTTTTTTTTTTTTTTTTTTTTTTGCTCTGTCTTTCATTCCTTTTTTTTTTCTTCTCTCTATTTTTATCGCTTTGTTTCTCGTTTTTTTTGTCTCTATTTCTTTTTGTTTCTCTCTCTCTCTCTCTCTCTCTCTCTCTCTCTCTCTCTCTCTCTCTCTCTTCTCTCTCTCTCTCTCTCTATCTCTATCTATCTACTATCTATCTCTATCTCTCTCTCTTCTCTCTCTCTCTCTCTCTCTCTCTCGTTCTCTCTCTCTCTCTCTCTCTCTCTCTCTCTCTCTCTCTTCTCTTCTCTCTCTTCTCTCTCTCTCTCTCTTTCTTTCTCTCTCATCTCTCTCCCTAGCTATCTATCTATCTCTATCTATCTATCTATCTCCCTCTCTTTATCCCTTTTCCTCTTTCTCCCTCTCCCTTTCCCCTCCCTATCCTTCCCTCCTCCCTCTCTTCATCTCTCAAATATTTTAATAATTACCATCACACCAAATACCATTTGTTTCACACATACGAAGGGCGGAAATACCAAGTTTATTGATCCGCATACAAAGGAAACGATTAATATGTAAAAGCCAATTATATAATGCATAAATTATAGACACGTACATTTTACACATATTTAAACAACAAACAAATATAAACGACTTAATTTAAGATTCGTATATTTTTGATCCTTCACCATTATGTCCTCAGTCACTCGAAAAAAAACTCTCTCTCTCTCTCTCTCTCTCTCTCTCTCTCTCTCTCTCTCTCTCTCTCTCTTCTCTCAATTCTCTTTTGAATTGAAACGACACATATATGTTAAACAAAGTGAATTTTTTAATGAGAAATGTTTATTTATTTTTGTTATATATCCTGAACAGGAAAACAGGATGTCACGTGACATAAAAAAAAACGTGATGTGCCTTTTTTCTGTTTAATATCATATGAAAAACTGAATATCTTATTCAAAATCATCCGAGTTAAATTTGATACAGAAAGAAGGACAAAAAGAGTAAAAGGAGGAAGAAGGAGAGAAAAGGAGAAAAAATAAGAACAAGGAAAATGTTAAGAAAATACAGACAGCTTAATCATCATCATTAGAGCACAGAAGCCACACTTATCCACACTTATCCACATGGGAACAGAAGAAAAAACGATAATGATGATAAAAAATGATAAATAGATTAAAAAAGAAAAAAAGAAAATACAGGGACGCAGGGAGAAGTAGGAGGAGAAGAGTGGGAAATAGAATTTAAGTGAACAGTGATAAGGAAATACGGGAAAAATGATGATTGCTACGTATGAAGTAAAGGAAGAATAAAGGCAAAAGAGAAGAGGAAGAAGGGGGGAAAAGGAGATGAGATAGATAAATTGGCACAATGTGAGGAAGAAAAATAAGAAGAGACAAAAAAAGAGAAGAAAAGAAGACAGAAAGAAAGAAAAACATTAAAACGAAAAAAAAACAGAAAAGGAAGAAGGAAAAATTGAGAACAGAGAAGAGATAATACTCCTATTACCACAAAGAAATACAGAAAGAAAAAAAAACAAAGAAAACAAGGGAATAAGAAGAGGAAGAAGGAAAGAACAGCGCAAACCAGTGCTAAGATAATAACACAGTATCATCACTGAAGGCGGGGTCGTCTCCACCAACCCCTTCTGGGCTGCGTGACCTTTGACCTGTGTCGCAACCTCTCCCCCCCCCTCCTCCTCTCCACACACCTCCACCTCCTTCCCCTCCACACACACATACACACACACACACCCCTCCACCCCTTCCTCCTTCCCCTTCACACACACACACCTTTCCACTCCTTCCCCTCCTCCTCTCTACACCTCTACCCCTTCCCCTTTCACACACATACACACACACCTTTCCACTCCCTCCCCCTCCTCCTCCTCCCTACACCTCCACCCCTTCCTCTTCACACACACCTTTCCACTCCCCCCCCCCCCTTCTCCCTATACCTCCAACCCTTCCCCTGCACACACACACACACACACACACACTTTTCCACTCCCTTCCCCCCCCCCCATTACCCCTATCACCACCTGGAACTGAAACAATGTGTTCTTTTCTTCTGTAATTGGTTAAGGATTCCTTTCACGAGCGAAAAGGTAGTTGGGCGGTTTAATTGGCTGTGTACATTGGTGTGAAATAAATA
Organism: Penaeus vannamei; assembly: GCF_003789085.1. Classification (NCBI taxonomy): domain Eukaryota; kingdom Metazoa; phylum Arthropoda; class Malacostraca; order Decapoda; family Penaeidae; genus Penaeus; species Penaeus vannamei. The sequence continues at coordinate 91,865 of NW_020872212.1, forward strand.
ACGGTTTTGTTTGGTTTATGTGTAATTGGATTAAGTCTTATTTGTTTAATTAAGCTTTTTTACAAATGGAGGATTTATATTTTTATATTCTTTTATATTTATATTGATACTTTTCATATTCTTTCATATAAAAGCATGTAAAGAATATATTGATATTTCTATATTCTTTTATATTTATATGATACTTTTTATATTCTCTATATTTATATTGACATCTTTTTATATTCTTTTATAATTGTATTGATACTTTTATATTCTTTTATATTTATAATTTTTTTATATTCTTTTATATCTATATTTATATTCTTTTATATTTATAATCATATACCTTTATATCTATATTCATATTGATTTATATTTGTATTTATATGCGTTTATATCTATATTTATGCTTTCATTTATTGGTTCCTTTCTTTCTTTGGTTGAATGGGGAGTGTATATAGAAATATTATTTTATGTATGTGGTTTGGTGATTTTTTTAATACTTTCTTTTCGTATAAAATAAGATGGGCGATTTTTGGTGCAGGTTTCCTTAGTCTTGAACCGCATCTTGTATTTACATAACGGAATAATGTAGGTTTTACTATTTATATCATTTCTTTATCTATATCTACCTTTCTCTGTCTGTTCTGTCTGTCTGTCTGCCTATCTCATTCTCTCTGTCTCTCTGTCTGTCTGTCTGTCTGTCTCTCTTCTCTCTCTCTCTCTCTCTCTCTCTCTCTCTCTCTCTCTCTCTCTCTCATATCTCTCTCTACTCTCTGTCTCTCCTCTCTTCTCCTCTACTTCTCTCTCTCCTCTTCTCTCTCTCTCTCTCTCTCTCTCGTCTCTCTCTCTCTCCTCTCTCTCTCTCTCTCCTCTCTCTCTCTCCTCTCTCTCTCTCTCTCTCTCTGCTTCTCCTCTCCTTCCTCCCTCCCTTCTCTCTCTCTTCCCCCTCCCTCTCTCTCTCTTCTCCTCCCTCCCTCCATCACCGTCTCTCTCTTCCCCCTCTTACCTTTCCCTCTCTCGTCTGGCTCTCTTCCCCTTCCCCTCCTTCCTTCTCTCCATGCCCCTCCCTCTACACCTTCCTTTCCCTCCCCTCCCATACCCTCCCTCTCCTCATTCTTCTCCCAATCTGTTTTTTACGAAACAAAAAAAGTCAAACAATATAAACAAAACCCTCACTTGGAATCCGCATATGCTTAATGCATAAAGATAAATTCCACACAACTAAAGATAAGAATTTCCACACAACCGAAGCAAGAAACACGAGAATCGAGGCTAAAATTCTCGCATTTACATTGTCGCTGGATGCTAAACAGACGGAATGCAACCCGGTTTTAGTGGGAATCTTGTGTAGCGTTTTATCGCAAGGAACCTTATCGAGAATTCAATATCGGAGCAGTGTATTATTTTTGATCATTATTATTGTTGTTGTTGTTGTTATTGTTGTTTCTGTTAATATAAGCGTTTTCATTATTATTGTTATTAGTATTAATCAGTATTGTTCTTATTGTATTGTTGATATTTTTTATTATAACCGTTTTCATTGTTAATTATTGATTATTAGTGTTAGTATCACTATTGTTATTATTGTTGTTATTGGTATTTTCATTATCATCATTATCCTTATGCTATGACTGTTACCTCCACCATTATTAGTATTATCATTATTATTATTATTACTATGTGTTACAACCACTACCATTATTATCATTATTACAATGCTCTCGTTGTTTTTGTGGCTTTGTTGTCATTGTTGTTTTCATATCATTACTGTTACGATAATATCATTGCCATTATTATTTTCATCATCCTTATCATCATCATTACGATTACCATCTACGTTTCGCTGCAGGTTTTGCATACGGCCGGTGCCTTCAAAGGACTTCCTGTCTGCATCTGCAATTCGCCACACAGATTCGCTGCTAATTATCAATACTGGATTATCATTATCATTACTTTTTCGCCTGACATCAAACAGCGCCGTGGGTTTAGCGCATTACCATAGAGTGTAAAGATATGAATATGCAGTCGTGAATATCATTATTTTTAATATCTATGGTAATTGTATGTATGTTTTTTCACTGACCTGGAACATGATGTACGTGGTGGAATAAGTAATTTTTTTATACGTACAGAGATGAATAATTTTCATTCGTATAAGGCATATAGTCGTGTATGTGTATATGGATGTGTATATGTATGCTTATACGCACACTATATATATGTTTGTGTGTATGTATGTGTGTGTGTGTGTGTGTGTGTGTGTTGTGTGTGTGTGGTAAGTATGTGTGGCTGTGTGTATGTGTGTTATATGTGTGCGCACGCATCTGTATCGTGTGTCTACGTCTATGTTAACCTCAATGCATACACTCACCGCACATACACACATGCACATCTAACCTCACAACCTCACAATCTCATAAACGTTCATCCCTTTCCTTCGCCCCCCCCCCCTGTCCCCGCCCCACCCCACCCCCACCACCACCACCACCGCCCCCACCCCACCACCACCCCCACCACCGCCGCTGAAAGAGAGAGAGAATGGAATATATATTTTTTATTAGCTTATTGTCTTCATGCCAGAAAAACAATCGCTCCCCCCCCCCCCTGCTCCCCGCCAGATACGTTCACGACGCCGGTTGAACGAGGTTTCTGTGGGATGTTATGAGGCTCGATCCATGACGGAAGGAAGGGAGAGAGAGAAAGGGGGAGAGAAGGAAGGGGGAGAAGGGAGAGAAAGGAGAAAGATTGGAGGAGGAAGGAAGAGAAAGAAAGGGGGAGAAAAGGAGAGAAAGGGTGAGAAAGATTGGAGGAAGGGAGAGAAAGGGGGAGGAAGGGAGGGAGGGATAGAGAAGAGAGAAAGGGTATGAAAGATTGGAGGAAGGAGAGAAAGAGAGAAAGGGAGATAAATATAGGGGGAGGAAGGGAGAAAAGGAAAGGAAGGGGATGAAAAGGGAAGGAGGAGAGGAAGGGAGAGAAAAGAAAGAGGGAAGAAGGGAGAAAAAGGGAGGACTGGAGAGGGGGGAGAGAAAAGAAAGAGACAGAGAATAAAAGAAAGATGAGGGAGAAAGAGAGATACAGAAAGACAGACTTAAAATAAAAGACAGACAGAAAATAAAAGAAAGGCAGATGTGAGAGAGGAAGAAAAAGAGAGAGAGAGAGACAGACAGACAATTAAACAGAGAGAGAGACAGACAGACAATAAAAGAGAGACAGATAGAATAAAAGACAGAGAAGAGAAAGACAATAAGAGAGAGGAACAGACAGACAGATAAAACAAAACCAGACAAAAACAGACAATAAAAAATCAAGACCAAGAGACCAGAGAACATAAATCCAAAGAAAAGAGAAGTGTAGACGTATAGACGAGACGAGACAAAAAAAGGATAAAAAAAAGACGATCGTGAAAGGCATCAAATCCTCTCTGAAAGGAATCAAATCCTCTCTTGAAGGGATTCTAGTTCCATCGGCCAGAACGTGTCCGGTTTTGGCGCCTAAATAACACGCTGTCAAGACACATCCAAGTGATTACCAATGACACCTGTCATTAGCGAAGGCGACTGAAACACGCGGAGGAAAATGAGCTGGGATTGATGGTGTAATGGCGGGGAGGGAGGGAGTGGGAAAGGGTGGAGGGAGTGGGAAAGGGTGGAGGGAGTGGGAAAGGGTGGAGGGAAGTGGAGAGTGGGTGGAGGGAGTGGGAGAGTGGGAGAGCGTGTGGAGGGAGTGAGAGCGGGTGAAGGGAGTGGGAGGTGGAGAGTGGGAGCGCGTGTGGAGGGAGTAGGAAGGCGTGTAGAGAGAGTAGGAGAGCGCTGGAGGAGTGGAGAGTGGGAGAACATAAGGAGGGAGTAGGAAGGCGTGTGGAAGAAGTAGGAGAGCGTATGAAGGGAGTAGGAGTGCCTGTAAAAGGCAATTCGTGTCTACTTAGTACTTTTCATATTAGTGCATTGGTATTGACAAGTATATCACTGTATCTTTTCTACCTGACTTGTCTCAGTTATTGTAAACTAACTTTGATTTCGCACTGTATTAATCAAAGATCCTGTAATTCTCAATGGAACATTTTGTTTTGAAAACAGTATAGAATGTGTCACTGTATGATTGCATCACTGCAGTATTTTATATCTGCTTCATATAATTAACCCACCACTAATACCCTTATAATCATCACACAACTGAATAAAGAATAGTGCTTATTTTCCACCTGCATTTCCTCCTGCACCTCCTTCGAAAAATAATCACACCACTTATAAATTCATAATCAACACACAACCCCTCCTGTACCCACCATAAGATCAGCTGTTTCCCTGTACCCCCCCCCCTCCCCCACATTCTTATGACGTCACCGGCTTCCCAAAATCTCCCCGGCTTCACCAGCTGTCAACAGTAGCTTCACCGGGAGCCCCAACCACAGCAGTGAGGGAGCTGTCTTCATCATGATCCCGTGTTGCAAAGCTATCATCATTAATGAAAATGATCGCTCGCATCATCTGCAATATCTCCTCCCTCTCCTTCGCATTATCCTGTGATGAAGGAAGTACAATGAGAGGAGACGGGAGAGAAGCAAAAAAAAAAAAAAAAAAAAGAAGGACGAAACCCACTTACCTTCTCGAAGCACAGACAAAGATCTTGATTAGCGATCTTTGCTTTGTTAAAGGCGTTGGAGAACCTGGGGCGAGGACGGGGGGGGGGGGCTAGGTAAGAGGAGAGGGGTATGACTGGGCGGGGGGGGGGGTAAGAGTCTAGGTAGGGGTCTTCAAGAGGTGGGGATCATAACAGAAAGTTGAGGGAGGGGACTGCTACAGGGTGGAGTATAGAGAGATAAAGGGTACAGGTTGAGGGAGGGTAAAGAAGGGAGAAAGCACTGTATAATAGGGCGGAGGAAGCTACAAAAGAATGGGGAAACAGGAGAGTAAGAGAGAAGCACCATCAGGGAGAGAGGGTGGAGGGGGTAGAGCAGGTGGGAAGACGCTACGAGAGGGAGGGGATAAGGTAGGGTATGGAGAGGCTACAAGGAGAGAGGTCTTGGGAAGGACTACAGGGGGAGGCTGGGTATGGGAAGCTGGGGGAAGGTCATCCCGAAAGGTGTAGCATGGTATAAGATAATTACATGTTATTGGGTAATTGTTTAATTGGAGAAAGACGAATTCATTAGGGTGTTTACAGCGAGCGGACGACCGAACGACCAGCCAACCGCCTGTCCACGTTGTTGTTGCTCTTCTTGTTTTTTTTCTCTCTGCTACTCCTGTTTATCATCCCCTTCCAACTCTCGCGCGTTCATTCTGTGCTCTTTTTTTATCTCTCCTGCTACCTCCTGTTTATTATTCCCCTCCCAGCTCTCGCGCGTTCTTTCTACGCTCTTTTTCCCCAAAGGCGCAACGGAGCATTTGCATTTTACTGCTATATTGTTTGCATATATGGCATACCTCGGGATGGTTTTATGATCAGGAGACATAGCAGCTCGCGCCCCTGCTTGCCGAACTCCCGGGTACAAGCCCAGCTCCACCGCTTGGAAATGTGCTTGGAAATGGGGATGCATTTTGTTCCTTGGGGGCGAGCCGGTTCCGTCAGCTTAAAGTTTTTTTTTTTTTTATGTATATTATTAGGTACTATAAATATTGAGAAATATAACACAGATGTGTGTGTGTGTGTGTGTGTGTGTGTGTGTGTGTGTGTGTGTGTGTGTGTGTGTGTGCGTGTGCGTGTGTGCGTGTGTGTGCGTGTGCGTGTGCGTGTGCGTGTGCGCGTGTGTGTGTGTTGTGTGAGAGAGAGAGAGAGAGAGAGAGAGAGAAGAGTGAGTGAGAGTTAGTTACTATGGTTAGTGAGTGAGTTAGTGAATTAGTTAAGTTAGTTTGTATGTATGCGTATCCGTGTGCGTGTGTGTATGCGTGCGCAATTCATGTACGTGTTACCCAACGGCCCCACGAAACGGAGAAGCGAGGCCATCAGTTATTCGCAAGAGTTCAACGACTCGATAAGACACTTCAGCGGTTGAGTGATGGCGCAAAGGCGAGATAAAGTGACAAGTGGAAAAATGAAATTGAAAAGTCTTGCTTCAGGGAATGGAATTCGATGCTGAGGATGGCGATAAACAACACCGAAAAATGAAAATAGTTATAAGACATTTATTGGTTGTGAATGATTAATAATTTTCGATAAATAAAAATAGTTATAAGACATTATGGGTGAATTGATAATAATGATTTTCGATAAATAAAAATAGTTATAAGACATTAATGGTTGGTGAATGATGATAATAATTTTCGATAATAAAAATAGTTATAAAGACATTATGGGGTGAATTGATAATAATGATTTTCGATTTTAAATAAAAATAGTTATAAAGACATTATGGTGTGTGATGATAAAATAATTTTTCGATAAATAAAAAGACATTATGTTATAAGTTTTCGATAAATAAGGTGTTAATGAGATGATGTGAATAAGACGATAAATAAAAATAGACCATGGTGTGAATGATACAATAATTTTCGAAATAAGTTTATAAGACGTTATAGTGTGAATCGTAGTCATAATTTTCATTAACTAGATATATTGTGAGTACGGGTTTACAATATTTATAAGGAACGATAAATAATTATTCTGTTGATAAAATAACGCTATAAATCCCACTATACATAAACTAATTTGAATTAAACTTCCTTTATTTTCTTTTTTTCTACCACTCTACATAAAAAATCCTATACCTCGCATAAACAAAACAAAAACATCTTCAATTTTATTATATTCAGAAAAAAATATACACAAATAAAAACAAAAAAAAAAAAAAAACTTACGAAATGAAGACAACAATCGCCAAACGAAAAAAATATTTTGAATGACAAGTTTATTGTCATGTGATAATGGGGAAGAAAAACAACGATAAGAAGGAGAAAACAGGTAAACAAAGGATTTGCGAGAAAGCTATTCAGGTAGAGCAGGTGACCCTTGAGCCTCAATATAGAAAAGGTGAGGTCAGGTCAGGTCAAATGGTAAGATGGAAGCGCTTGAGACGCCGTGGATAAGTCGAGGGAGACCTGACCAAGCTGTTTTTCTTCTTTCTTTCTCTTTTTTTTGTATTTATTGGTGTGCTTTTTGTAACTTCTTTCTGTATGGCTTGGGTTCTCTGGGTCTCATGTTTTTGTTTTTGGCTTCATCTTTCTCTCTATTTTCATTCTCTCTTTCTTTTTCTTCTCTGATTCTCTCTATGATATTCTTTTCTCATTCTCTGTCTCTAATCTATCTAATCTATCAATCAATCTCTCCCTCCTTCTCCTTTCACTCTCCTTCTTTCTTTTCTCTCGATTCTCTCTCTGATGAAATTCTTTCTCTCTCTCTGTCTCTATCTATCTATCTATCTAAATCTCTCCCTCCTCCCTTTCACGCTCTCTCTATTTATCTATCAATCTCTCTCCTCGAGTCCTTCTCCCTTTCACTCTCTCTCTCTCACTCGTTCTCCTCTCACTTCCTCTTCCTCTCCCTCATCCGGTCCCTCTCCCCGTTTCCTCTGTCTCGATTCTCTGCGTTCTCCTTTTCTTCATCTCTCTACTCTCTCTCTCAGTCCTCCTCTCCTCCTCACTCTCGTCTCCTCTCTCTCTCTCTCTTCTCATCTCTATCGTCTCCTCTCTCTCCGCTCTCCGCTCTCGCTCCTCCGCTCTCCGCTCTCGCTCCGCTCGTCGCTCTCGCTCTCCTGCTCGTCGGCTCGCTCCTCAGGCTCTCTTCTCTTCTCTCTCATCTCTCCCTCCCTCCCGTCTCTCCCAACCCTCCCTCTCCTCCTCCCTCCCTCCCTTCCCTCACTCCGCTCCCTCCTCCTCCTCCTCTCCTCTCCCCCCTCCTCCCCCCTCCCCCCTCCCCCCTATCCTCCTCCTCCCCTTATCTCCTGCATCTCCATTAGGCACTACATATCTCTCTTTATTTTTATTATCATTTCTTTCCTCTAATGTGTTTCGACGAGAAAGTATGTCATAATTGCGTGTACATTTTTCCCAAGCACATTGTTCGAATCCGTGAATCGACAACATTGGCTGTTACTTCGGCTTCCATCTAAACATGATACATAAACATAATATCAGTAGAAAGGAGTGTAATATATTAGTTTCTTTAGATTTCAAAAGTGATATTGAAGGAGAATAATGACAAAATAAGCAATAAACCACAATCAAAAGCCGAATAACCTCCGTATTCAAACGTAGTCACGCATGCCTGGAAAATAGACGTAAAAATCGCGCCGGACATAACATAGAAAAGCCATTATGAGCGAATCGGACGACTGATGAAATGCGATGAAAAATTAAAGCTATATGAAATAAAATCGATGCACATAGACTATATAACAGTTTAATTGGTTAAAATAAAATGAAAAGAAAAATGGAAGTCGAATAAGTGGTTTAATTATGTAAAGATACATAAACCATAAAACAAAAAAAAATAAAACTACAGACTATACAACGTGATCGAGGAAATTAACACGATCTATGGCTAAAAAAAATACACGATCTATAACTAAAAGACACTGGTACGATACAAAGCCAAGAAATTAAGAAACAAACAAACAAACAAAAGAATCAAAATCCTCACAGCCCACTTCGAAAACAACGTTACCCATAAACGTTTCTCCCGGAGTGAGGTAAAGGTGGTAATTGGCTTTCTGTGAGGCGATGAGTCCTGTTTGGTGAGGTGACAGGGTGCTTCTGTTTTTTGGAAGGGGTGGTTCGCCTGTTTGGGTTGTTGGTTGTTTGTTGTTGTTAGCGTTTGTTCTTATTTCTCTTTCTCTTTCTTTTCCTTCTTTCTCTTTCTCTTTCTTTTCTTCTCTTTCTCCCTCTTTCTTATTTCTTCTCTCTCGTCCTCTCTTTCCTCTTTCTCTCTTCCTTCTCCTTTCTCCTCTTTCTTACTCTCTTCTTTCTCCTCCTCCTCTCCTCTCTCTCTCTCTCTCCCTTCTCTCTCTCTCTCTCTCTCATCTCTCCTCTATCTCTCTCTCTTTCTCTCTCTCTGTCTCTCTCTCTCTCATCTCTCTCTCTCTCGCTTTCGATGTTTTGGGTTTTATCAGATATTCTCTCTGTCTTTCATATCTTTCTTCTCTCCTCTGTCCTCTGCTCCCCTCTCTCTCTCTCTCTCTCTCCTCCTCTCTCCTCTCTCTCAGTCTCATGCTCTCTCTCTCCTCTCTCTCTTCTCTCTCTCTCTCTCATTCTCTACCTCTCTCTCCTCCCTCCCATCACCTCACCTACCCTCCCCCCTCGCCTTCCACTTCCACCCAGTCCTCTCCCCGGTCTCCCACCCCCTTCTCTCTCCTCCCCTGTCTCCTCTTCCACCTTCCGTCTCCCCCTCGCCGCCCCTTTCTCTTCTCTTCCCCTCTTCACTCCTTCCTTCTCTCCCGCCTTTCCATCTCTCGACATCATTCCCATCTTTCCCTCTCCTCTCGCGCTTTCCTCCCATCTCTCTATATTTTTTCTGTCTCTCTCGCAACTCCCCCTGTAGTGTACCCAGCAAGAGGGGTGAACATTTTAACTACATGTTTTTCCTCCATGCAGGAGTCTGGAAGTCAAACGGGGTAAATCTGACTAAAGACTGGGCTATAATCCTGAAAAATCTGTTTGGGAAAAAAAGGCATTTTCCTTTACCAATATTTTTTTTTAATTTCATTTGAATATTTTTTTTTATCGTGATTCAAAATATGGCGATCCGTTTTCCTAATGATGTTGATACAATATTGGGGTGGGACGAAATCATCATTTTATTTAACTGTCGTCCGTTTATCAATTGTTGGGTAATCATTTTTAATTTATTAATCATTGTCATTGTATTTTGAGTGAATGTTTTAAGACATATTGATTTTATGAACAGTGATGATATTTGTGAAGTTATTTCCTTCCCATTATCACTTTATTAACTTTCACCTCTCCAATATCTCCACACCCTCCTGTCCTCACCTTTATTTTCCGGGTCTCCTCATCGAGCCACCCTCTCCTCACATATCTTTCTTTCCTGGACATCATCCTGCTTCTTGCTACTCTTCTCCCCTTCTTCTTTCCCATTTATTCTTAACCTTTACTTCCTATTTTCGCTTATTGTCGTTACTCTTTCATACTATCTTTGTGGCCCTCTCCTCATCTCTCTCTCGTCTATCGTCTCGGTCTTCTCTTCCTCTCTCCCGTCTCTCTCTCTCTCTCTCTCTCCTCTTCTTCCGTTCTCTCTCGTCTCTCTCCTCTCTGTCTGTCTGGGTCTCTCCTCTCTCATCTCTCTCTCATGCTCTCTCTCCTCTCGCTCCTCTCTCTCCTCCTCCTTTCTCCTCCTCTCCTCCCTTCTCTTCTCTCCCTCTCTTTCTCCTCCTCCCTTCCCATCTCCTCTCCTCTCCCTCACCTCTCCTCCCTCTCCCTATCCCTCTCCGCTCTCCCTCTCCCGATCTCGCCTTGCTCCCTCTCCCTCTACCCATATCCCTCATCTCCCATATCCCTCTGCTCCCTCTCACCCCTCTCTCTCTCTCTCTCCGTCTCTCTCTCTCTCTCCTCACGCCTCCTCTCTCTCGTTCTCTTCTCTCTCTCTCTCATCTCTAACTCTCTCATCTCTCTCATCTCTCTCTCTCTCTCTCGATCTCTCTCTCTCGTCCTCATCGGGCTGCCTTTCCTCTGACGCTTTTAACTAGGGGTCGTCTTCATCTCGCATTCAAAGGCCTGGCATCTCTCCTCTTAATGGCAAGGTAGTGATTCTCTCGTGCCCTCGTGGATGTGTGTGTGGATGAGGGGAGGGGAGGAGGTGATGGGGATGGAAGGGAGGGGAGGGTGTGGGAGGAGGGAGGGGAGGGTGTGGGGAATGGGGAGGGGAGGGGAGGGTGGTGGGGGGGATGGAGGGAAAGTGGAAAGGGGGTGGGATCAGTATAGTGTGTTTGGTGGTTTGGCGTGTGTTTTTGGTGTGTCCTTTTATTTTTTTTGGGGTATGGCGGGTTGTGTGGAGGGGGGAAGGGTTTTGGGAGGGAGAGGAGGGAAAGGAGAGGGGGGGAGGGAAAGGAGAAAGGGGAGGGAGGGAGGGAGGAAGAGAGTAGAAGAGAAAAGGAAATTAGTATGTGTTATTGGCTGGCGTGCCGGGGGCAGTGTTTTTGTATTTTGGGTTTAAATGTGAGGTGTGTGTGTGTGTCCAAGGGAGTTTGGTGTGTGTAAACGAGAGAGAGAGAAGAGGAGATAAACAGAAGAGAGAGAGAGAGAATTGAGTGAAAATAGAGAGGAAAACAAAATGACTGGAAATACTAAACGGATTTTTACCCACCCAACCCGCAAGTAACGTAAAATTACACCCTCTCTCTGTAGGGCAAGACATAGCCCTCTAACTAAATATTCACAGATGAAACCCCACCCCGAGATAAAAATAATACGCCTATATCATTTATTCCAGACATTACGGTGGGCGTGAGGTGCCTTTGAGCTCGGAGTAGTGAAAGGAAGATGTTTACAGCAAACGGCGCACGACAATGCATATTGGACTGTGACTGGGGGTCTTTCAAGTGTAATTAAGGGTGTTTGGATGTCTGGATAAGGTGAGGCTCGGTGCAGTGTGTTTGTGTTTTAACTTTTTTGGTGGTTTAAGGAGGAGGCAGGCTAGAACATGTTTATATTCTTTTTTTAATTTTGGGGGGGGTATGGTGTTTCTGTACTTTGTGGGGATAGATTTTTTTTTATTGTCCCTGGTTGAATGTATTTCTCTCTTCTCTCTCTTATCACT
>NW_020872212.1:121331-126331 GCF_003789085.1 Penaeus vannamei
TGGCAGTGGGGGTAGCGGTGGCAGGGTGCAATGGGGGTAGCGGTGGCAGGTGGCAGCGGGGGTAGTGGTGGCAGGTGGCAGTGGGGGTAGCGGTGGGCAGGTGGACAGGTGGCAGTGGGGGTAGCAGGTGGCAGTGGGTAGCGGTGGCGGGCGGCAATGGGGTAGTGGTGGCAGGTGGCAGTGGGGGGTGGGCAGGTGGCATGGGGTAGCACGGGCGGCCAATGGGGGTGTGGTGGCAGCGCAGGCGGGGTGTAGCGGTGGCAGGTGGTGAGGGCACCGGTGGCGGGTGGCAGCGGGGGTAGCGGTGGCGGGTGGCAGCGGGGTAGGGTGGCGGCGGCGGCGGCGAGGCGGCCATTGCCCGACGAGCGCAAGATGATCCGAGATGATTGCGAGAAGGTAAGTGTTTGCATTCCCTCGCGGGCCAAGGAGGAGAGGCAAGAGCTTTCCACCGATATATATGCAGACATCAATTAATGTATCAGTCTCTCTTTTGCTCTCTCTTGCTCTATATTGCTAATTATTTGTCTATACAACTATCCACTGCATTCTCTCTCTTTTTTTTCTATATAAACCTCAATTTTACTCTATCTCACTATACCTGTCTATCTCTATCTCTTTCTTTTTCTCTTTCTATCAATGTATCTATCTCGTTTTATTTGCAATTCTGTCAAGAATCAATCTATCCTCCTTCCTTTCCCTCTTCTTCTTTTCCTCCCCTCCCTTCCCTCCTTCCCCCCCCCATCATACGCCCTTCCACGTTCCCCCATCACACACCCTCTCCACTCTCACCCTATTTTCCACAGCCAGCTATTGGAACAGAGGCCCAATTAAAGCACAATCGGGCAGATTAACACCCTTTCCCCTAAAATGAGTCGAGGAGGGGGTGAGAGGGGACAGGTGGGGAGGGGAACAGGACGCACTAAGAGAAGGGGTGGACGGACTAAGGGTTGGGAGAAGGGGGGGGAGACAAGTGGGGAGGGGGGAGGTGGAAGGAATAAGGGCTGGGGAAGGTGGAGGAGACAGGTGGGGAAAGAAGCCTAAGGGTTGGGGAAGGAGGACGAGAGGGGGAGGGAATTCTAAGGAAGGAATAGGAGAGGAGGAGGACATCGTAAGGGTTGGGGAAGGGAGAGGAAAGCCTAAAGGTTGGGAAGGGAAGGAGAGAGAGGGAAGGGTTAAAGGTTGGGGAGGGAGAGGAGAGGGAAGCCTAAAGGTTGGGGAAGGGAGAGGAGAGGGAAGCCTAAAGGTTGGGGAAGGGAGAGGAGAGGGAAAGGGAAACCTAAAGGTTGGGGTAGGGAGAGGAGGGGGAGAGGAAAGCCTAAAGGTTGGGGAAGGGAGAGGAGAGGGACAAGGAAGCCTAAAGGTTGGGGGAGAGATGGGTTAAGGGTTGAGGAAGGTGGAGGAATAAGAAAAAGAGGACGGATCGCTGTGAAAAGCAGAATGGGTGATGAAATGGGCGTGAAGAATGGAAAGAGATTGGAAGCTAAACCCGACCGCTTGGGAGAAAGATGAGTTAACTGTGTTGAATTGCGCAGGGGGAGGGAGGGAGAGAGGGGGAGAAAGGTAAAAAGGAGGGAGAAAGGGAGACAAGGGGAAGAAGGTTGAAGGGAGAGAGGGGGAAGAAGGTTGAAGGGAGGGAGGGGGAGGGAGGAGAAGGGGAAGAAGGTTGAAGGATGGGAGAAAGGGAGAACGGGAGATTGGTAAGGCTGGGAAAGAGAGGGAGAGGGATAATGGAGAGTTAAAAGAGGGAGAGAGAGGGTGGAAAGAAGAAGGGAGGGAGAGTGGAGGAATGAAAGATTTGTAAAGGAGGAAGGGTGAATGGAGGGAAACGGGAAGATAGGTAAAGGAGGAAGAAGGAAGGGAGAAGGGAAGATTTGTAAAGAAAGAAGAGAGAGGGCGGAAGACAGGAAGAAGAGAAAAATGGAATTAGTGGGAGAGTGAGGAAGAAAGCATGAAGAGAGGTAGAGTGGGAGGAAGTAGGAAGAATGGGAGAACGGAAGACTGGTAAAGAAGGGATACAGAGAAAGAGAGGAAGAAGGGAGAGAGGGAGAACGGAAGACTGGTAAAAAAGGGATACAGAGAAAGAGAGGAAGAAGGGAGAGAGGGAGAACGGAAGACTGGTAAAGAAGCGATACAGAGAAAGGGAGGAAGAAAGGAGAGAGGGAGAACGGAAGACTGGTTAGGAAGGGATATAGAGGAAGGAAAGGAAGAAAGATGGGTGGGAGATTGGAAGATTTATAAAGGATGAAAGAAAGGAGGGGAGTGAGAGGAAATGAGGGGAAAGGGAAAGGAAATAAAGAGAGGGGGAAACCGGAAGATTTGAAAAAAGGGAGGGAGGAGAGGAAGGAAAGAAGGGAGGCTAAACGAAACAGTGAGAGGGTGGGAGATTTAGAATATTTATAAGGGAGGGAAGGAGAAGGAAGAGGAGAAGAGAGAGAGGGAGAGTAAAAGGTTTGGATATATATATATACAAGGCAGGGAGAGAGAGAAAGAGATGGAGGAAAGGAGGAAAGGGAATATAAAGAGAGAGAAGACGAAAACGTAGAACCAGAGGCGTAATAAGTATTAGAATATTAAAATGTCATAAAATTTTAAAAATAAAAAATCAAACACTAAAAATGCCTTCTCGAAAATATTTAGGTAAAAAAAAAAAAAAAAAAGCACGAAAAAAACGAAAAAGCAAAATAGGGAAACGGAATTCACGAAAAGTTAATCGAAAATTTAAATAAAAAACAGAAAACATTGAAGAAATTTAAAAACAAGAGTAAATAGAAAACATTGGAGAATAGAGAAAACTATAAAGAGTTAAAGAAACCACAAAGGATAACGGAAAACATAAAATCAAATAGAAAACAAAATGAAATAGAAAAAAAATAAATTTTGATAGAAAATTGAGTGATAAAAATAAATAAGAAATAAAGCAGGGAACATAAGAAAATAGAAAACAAGAAACGGAAAATGGAAAACGAGAAAGATAAAAGACAAGAAAAGAGGATGTCAGAAATGTAGCCTGAGGGATGAGCACAATGGAGGAGGGGGAACTATGATAAATGAAGGGAGAAGGAGAAGAAAATGGAGAAAGAGGACGGGTAGAGGAAAGAGAATGGAGAGTGGAGGTGGAAGGAAATAGTGGAGAGGAAAGAGAGAAATAGTGAGTGGAGAGAGAGAGTGGAGAGGGAGAGGAAAGAGGAGTCGAGAGAGAGGAAGAGAGAGGAGAGTGGAGGAGAGTACGGATAATTGAAGGGAGAAAAGAAGAAAAAATGGAGAGAGGAGAGGACGGTAGAGGAAAAGAGAGAGAGTGGAGGTGGAGGTGAGAGGAAAGCGAGAAACAGTGGAGAGGAAGAGAAGAAGAATAGTGGAAAAGAGTGGAAAGTGAGAAGGAAATAGTGGAGAAGAAAGAGAAGAGAGAGTGGATAGAAGAAAAAGTGGAGAGGAAAGGTAGGCGAAAAGTGGGGAAATAGTGGAGGGAAATAGAGGAGGAAAAATGGAGTGGAAGAGTGGAGATTGAATGAGATAGCGCCGAGGGACGAGGAGAGGAAAGCGGAGATGAAAGGAGATAAAGGAGGGGGAAGAGGAAGAGAAGACGGGAGGCTGAGAGGGGATGTAGGCGGTCTCGAGGAAGACGAATAGGAGAGAGAGAGAGGAGAGAGAGAGAGAGAGAGAAAGAGAGATAGAGAGAGAGAAGAGAGAAGAGAGAGAAGAGAGAGAGAGAGAGAGAGAATCAGACACACAGACATACATTAACAGTGAGAGATTTAGACAGACAGATGGCCAGAGACAGAGTCAGACAGACAGACAGATGGACAAACAGAGAAACAGTTGAGACAGACAGACGGAAGTGTAGATATAGAGAAAGAAACAGACAGACAAACACAGAGACTTTCCCCCCATCTCTTCTTAACAATCTCCTCTATCTGCCTTCCTCCTTTCCTCACTTCCTCCCTGCTCCCTCCCTCCCTACCCCCTCCTTCCAACTATCTAATCCTCCCTCCCAATTCCCTCCCTTCCTCCTTTCCTCACCCTCCCTCTCTCCCTCCCTTCCTCCTAGCCTATACCTTCCTCCCCCCTCCTCCTTTCTTCCCCTCCTTCCTCCTTCCCTACCCTCTCCCGTCCCTCTCTTCATCCTCCCTCTACCCATCCCCATCCCTTCCTCTCTCTTTCCCGCCCTCCTCCCTCTCCCTCCCTCCCTCCCTCCTCCTACCTCCTCCTTGTCTTCCTTCTTCCCTCCTACTCCTTTCTTACCTCTGTCCCTCCCTCCCTCCCGTCCTCCTCTTTCCTACATTCCTCCCTCCCTCCTTTCCCCCCCTCCTCCTTTCCTCCCCCTTCTCCTTTCTCCCCTTCCTCCTTTCCTCCCCCTCCTCCTTCCTCCCCCTCCTCCTTTCCCCCCTCCTCCTTTCCTCCCCCCTCCTCCTTCCTACATTCCTCCCTCCCTCCTTCCCCTCCTTTCCTCCCCCCTCTCCTTCCTACTCTCTCTCCCTTCCTCCCGTCCGTCCTCCCCCCCCCCTAGTCGTAACTCGGAAGGCGACCGGTATAGCGAGGTTCGAGAACATTGTTGAAGGCCACGAGTGTTTTGTTCTGGGCTTCTTTTCCTCTCTCTCTCTCTTTGTCTCTTTATCTCTTCTTTCTTTCTCTCTTATTTCTCTCTCTCTTTCTCGTCTCTCGCTCTCGCTCTCGCTCTCGCTCTCGCCCTCGCCCTCGCTCTCTCGCTCTCTCTCGTCTCTCTCTCTCTCTCTCTCTTCTCTCTCTCTCTCTCCTCTCTCTCTCCTCTCTCTCTCTCTCTCTCTCTCTCTCTCTCTCTCTCTTCTTCCTCTCCCGCACCTTTTCACCCCCTTCACCCTCATTCACTCTGCTTGAGGTAACCTCTATAGATAGGAATAGATGATAGAAACAAAGTAAAATAACATGAAATACAAAAAAAAACAAAAAAAAGAGAGGAAGAAGAGGAAGGGGGATTAAGGGGAAGGTAGTAGAGGAGGGTAGGAGGAGGGAGGCTGAGGAGAGGA
>NW_020872212.1:151900-154400 GCF_003789085.1 Penaeus vannamei
TGGTAGTATTATTAGTAGTATTGTTGATAAGGATGTCATTTTGTATATTATCACAAGTCGTAAAATAACACTAATGCCTTCGTTATCTTTGCTGTTGTCGCAAAACTGTTGTCGTTATTGCCGCTGTTCCGACATGTCGTTATCCGATTGTTGTTCCAGTGTCGTATTAAAACTTCATTTGTTATTCTCGTATCTTGTGCTGGAATCGGTCTTTGCTGACAAAAGTTGGTGTGGCGTGATAGTAGATTTTATACTCCCCTCCGTCTCTCCCTGTCTCCTTCGTCTCTCCCTTCCCTCTCCCTCTCTCCCTTGCCCCCCTTTCCCTGTCTCCTTCGTCTCTCCCTTCCCCCCCTCTAGCTCCCTGTCCCCTCCCTCTCTCCCTCTCTCCCCCTCTTTCCTCCCCTCTCCCCCCTTCTCCCTCTCCCTCCTCTCTCCCTCTCCTCCTTTTCCCCCTTATCCCTCTCCTTTCCCCAATCTTCTTTCCTCCCCCTCTCCCATTCTCCCTTCCCCTTCCCCTCTCCGCCTCCCCTCCCTCTCTCCCTTCCCCCTCACCCCTTTTAAATTTCTTATCCTTTCAAGTCTCCCCATCTCTTGTATTTTCTTTCTTTCTTTTCTGCTCCATTGTCTTTTTTCTTATTATTCCTTTATTTCGCCCCCTCTGTTCTTCTGTCCCTCTCCTTTTCCCTCTTTCATCATCTCTCCTTCCGTGCACCGACCCGTACTTAATTTTCTCTCCTTCCCCCCATTTCCTCTACCTTTTTCCTCCCCCCTTTTTCCTTTCCCTCCCTTCTACTTCCCTCCTCTCCTGCCCCCCCCCCCTCTCTCTCTCTCTCTCTCTCTCTCTCTGTCTCCCTCCTCTCTCTCTCTCTCTCTCTCTCTCTTCTCATCTCTTTCTCTCTCTCTCTCCTCCTCTCTCTCTCCTCTCTCTCCTCTCTCTTCTCTCTCTTCTCTCTCTCTCTCTCGTCTCTCTCTTCTCTCTCGAGAATAAGGAGATACAGAATAAAGTGAGAAATAATGAGAAAATGAGAGAAATAAAATAAAATGAGATATAATGAGAAAACGAGGAAGAGAGAGAAGAGAGAGCGAGAGAGAGAGAGAGCGAAAGAGGAAGAGAGAGCGAGAGAGAGAGCACGACGAGAGAGAGAGGGGAGCGAGAGAGAAGAGAGAGAGAGGAGAGAGAGAGAGAGAGAGAGAGAGAGAGAGAGAGAGAGAGAGAGAGAGAGAGAAGAGAGAGGAGTAGGGACGGGGAGAGGGAGTGGGAGAGATACAGAATGGTGAGAAGATAATGAGAAAACGAGAAAATGAGAAAAATAAATAAAATGAGACAATGAGGAAAACGTAGGAGAAAAGAGAGAGAAAGAGAAAGAAAGAGAGAGAGAGAGAGAAGAAAGAGAGAGAAGGAGGAGAATAGAGGAAGAAAAAGAGAGAAAGAGAGAGCATCGCCGCAATCGGGACCAAACTCTGGTGTCGAGCGGCTATTTATATTCCCCTTTGCACTCTTTATCTCTTGTTTCTTTGCGTCTTTTGTCTGGTCGTTTTCACTTGTCTTGTGGTTTGCTCCGTTAATGTTGATATTGGATGTTATTTTTCTTTTTTTGTTGTTGATTGTTATTTCTCCCGTCTTTTTTCTCGGTTTTGGTCTCTCTCTCGTGGCTCTCTCTCTCTGCTCTCTCTCTCTCTCTCTCGTCTCTCTCTCTGTCTCTTCTCTCTTCTCTCCTCCTTCCTCTCTCATCTCTTCTCTCTCTTTCTCTTCTATCTCTGTCTTCTGTTCTCTGTCCTTCTCTCCTCTCTCCTCTCCTTCTCATCTCGATCCTCTCTCTCGTCTCGTCTCTCGTTCGGTCCCCTCTCTCTCTCGTCAAGCTCTTTTTGCGTGCCCCGCCCCCTTCTCTCGTCTCTGCTCTCCTCGCCCTCGCTCCTCCTCTATCTCTCCCGTCTCTCTCTTCCTATCTCTCTCTTGGCGTCTTTAGCTCTTGCTCTTGCTTCTTGCTCGTCGCTCCTTTCTCGGGCATTCTCCCTCGCTCTCTCTCCTCGATCATCTTTGCTCTCTCTCCGCACTCATCCTCCTCTCTCTCTCTCTCTCGTCTCGGCTCGTCTCCCTCTCGCCTCGTGCTCCTCGTTCCATCGTCTCCTCATCTCTCTCGATCTCTCCTCTCTTTCTTATTCTCTTTTCTCTCTCTCTCTCTCAGTCTCCGTAGTCGCTCTCGCTCCTCGCGCTTCGTCTCCTCTTCTCGGCTCTCTTCCATCTCTCTCTCTCCGCTCGTTCTCTCCTCTTTCGTCGGCTCTCATCTCGCTTCTCAGCCCTCTTTCCCTCTGTACTTCCTCCCTCTCTTCCTTATTAATGAAGTGGCAAGTTGAAATGGATATACTCTACAAAGGCCGTTAAGCATAATCACGGTCGCCTCTTGTTTATTCTAGAATATACTTAGTTATGAAATATTAAAGCGCACAAGCGCTTCACGACAAATACGCACACTTTTTCACTCACTTTCTCCTCTCTCTC
>NW_020872212.1:159400-171900 GCF_003789085.1 Penaeus vannamei
ACACTCGCGTATAGGCCTATATGACACTTCTTTTCAGGAGAGGCCTTATGCTTCGTATATATTCCGTATAAATATTTGGTGTGTGTGTGTGCGTGTGTGCCTGTGTGCGTGCGTGTGTGTGTGTGTGTGTGTGTGTGTGTGTGCGTGTGTGTGTGTGTGTGTGCGTGTGTGTGTGTGTGTGTGTGTGTGTGTGTGTGTGTGTGTGTGTGTGTGTGTGTGTGTGTGTGTGACAGTAAGCTATGGTATTTATAAGGAGATAGTCCCTCCCCTCCCCCTCCCCCTCCCCCTCCTCTTGGAATGGCTACAGGTGTGTGCTCGTTCTTTGCTGTCCCGGGGGTGGGGGTAGGACGCCTCGGGAGAGGGAGGCAAGGGGAGGGGAGAGCGCCCTTTTTCGCGGGAGAGGAGGGGAGAAAGGAGAACGAAAGGAGAAAGACGGATATAACCACAGTGAAGTGAGGGTGAAACGAATGGAGAGAATAAAGAGAATGGATAAGAGGTCTACGGTGAATAGAAGTAGGGGAATAGTGAAGACAGAAAAAATACAGATATATATGTGTATATATGTGTATTTGTATATGAATACACACACACACACACACACACACACACACACACACACACACACACACACACACCACACACACACACACACACACACACACACACACACACACACACACACACCACACACATCATACATACACACGCACACATACGTACAACACATTAGTTTCCTAATGTGTGATCAATCGACGATCGTATCCATATGTGTGTAGGTGTCGTTTTTTAATAGAGATAAGATATCAATGAATGGCAGAGGGTTGCCGTATATCGCGAGATAGAGGAGCGAAGATAAACGGGGTGTGTAAACAGACGCTCGCAGAGGCCGTAGGAATAAAGAGGCGAGGGATTCCGCGTGAGGGACGGCGGTGGGATTACAGCAGTAGGGGCGGAAGTTACAAGCAGTTGGGCGGAAATACAGCAGTTGGGCGGAGGGGGGGGAACAGCATAGGGGGAAATACAGCAGGGGGGAATACAGCAGTAGGGCGGAAATACAGCAGGGGGGATACAGCAGTACGGAAATACAGCAGGGGGGGATACAGCAGTTGGGCGAAATACAGCAGGGGGATACAGCAGTGGGGCGGAAATACAGCAGTTGGGCGGAAATACAGCAGGGGGGATACAGCAGTTGGGCGGAAATACAGCAGGGGGGGATACAGCAGTAGGGCGGAAATACAGCAGTAGGGCGGAAATACAGCAGGGGGGATACAGCAGTAGGGCGGAAATACAGCAGGGGGATACAGCAGTAGGGCGGATATACAGCAGGGGGGATACAGCAGTTGGGCGGAAATACAGCAGGGGGGATACAGCAGTAGGGCGGAAATACAGCAGGGGGGATACAGCAGTTGGCGGAAATACAGCAGGGGGGGATACAGCAGCAGTAGGGCGCAGGAAATACAGCAGTTGGGCGGAAATACAGCAGGGGGGGATACAGCAGTAGGGCGAAATACAGCAGGGGGGATACAGCAGTTGGGCGGAAATACAGCAAGGGGGGACAGCAGTAGGGCGGAAATACAGCAGGGGGGGATACAGCAGTAGGGCGGAAATACAGCAAGGGGGATACAGCAGTAGGTACAGCAGGCAGCAGTTGGGCGGAAATACAGCAGGGGGGGATACAGCAGTAGGGCGGAAATACAGCAGGGGGGATACAGCATAGCGGAAATACACAGCAGTAGGGCGGAAATACAGTACAGCAGTAGGGCGGGCAGGGGGGATACAGCAGTACAGCAGGCAGCAGTAGGGTACAGAGGCAGCAGTAGGGCGGAAATACAGCAGGGGGGATACAGCAGTTGGCAGGAAAAGCAGGGTACAGCAGGGGCGGAAATACAGCAGGGGGGGATACAGCAGTAGGGCGGAATACAGCAGGGGATAACAGCAGTAAATACAGCAAGGGGGATACAGCAGTAGGGGCGGAAATACAGCAGGGGGGAACAGCAGTAGGGCGAAAATACAGCAGGGGGGATACAAGTAGGCGGAAATACAGCAGGGGGGATACAGGCAGTTGGGCGGAAATACAGGGCAGGGGGGATAAACAGCAGTAGGGCGGAAATACAGAAGGGGGGATACAGCAGTTGGGCGGAAATACAGCAGGGGGGATACAGCAGGGCGGAATACAGCAAGGGGGATACAGCAGTAGGGCGGAAATACAGCAGGGGGGGATACAGCAGTAGGGCGGAAATACAGCAGGGGGGATACAGCAGTAGGGCGGAAATACACAGCAGGGGGGGAATACAGCAGTTGGGCGGAAATACAGCAAGGGGGGATACAGCAGTAGGGCGGAAAATGCAGCAGGGGGTACAGCAGTTGGGCGGAAATACAGCAAGGGGGATACAGCAGTAGGGGCGGAAATACAGCAGCAGTAGGGCGGAAATACAGCAGGGGGGGCAGTAGGGGGAAATACAGCAGGGGGGGATACAGCAGTAGGGCGGAAATACAGCAGGGGGGGATAAATACAGCAGGGGGGATACAGCAAGTTTAATACAGCCAGCAGGGGGGATACAGCAGTTGGGCGGAAACACAGCAGGGGGGATACAGCAGTTTGGGCGGAAACAGCAGGGGGGGAAACAGCAGTTGGGCGGAAATACAGCAGGGGGGATACAGCAGTAGGGCGGAAATACAGCAGGGGGATACAGCAGTTACAGTACAGCAGTAGGGCGGAAATACAGCAGGGGATACAGCAGTAGGGCGGAAATACAGCAGGGGGGATACAGCAGTAGGGCGGAAATACAGCAGGGGGGGATACAGCAGTTGGGCGGAAATACAGCAGGGGGGATACAGCAGTGGGCGGAAATACAGCAGGGGGATACAGCAGTAGGGCGGAAAATACAGCAGGGGGGATACAGCAGTTGGGCGGAAATACAGCAGGAGGGGATACAGCAGTAGGGCGGAAATACAGCAAGGGGGATACAGCAGTAGGGCGGAAATACAGCAGGGGGGGATACAGCAGTAGGGCGGAAATACAGCAGGGGGGGATACAGCAGTACAGCAGGGGATACAGCAGTAGGGGGAAATACAGCAGGGGGGGATACAGCATAGGGAAATACAGCAGGGGGGATACGCAGGGGCGGAAATACAGCAGGGGGGATACAGCAGTAGGGCGGAATACAGCAGGGGGGGATACAGCAGTAGGGCGGAAATACAGCAGGGGGGAATACAGCAGTAGGCGGAAATACAGGGGGATACAGCAGTAGGGCGGAAATACAGCAGGGGGGGATACAGCAGTTGGGCGGAAATACAGCAGGGGGATACAGCAGTAGGGCGGAATACAGCAGGGGGGGATACAGCAGTTGGGCGGAAATACAGCAGGGGATACAGCATAGGGCGAAATACAGCAGGGGGGGATACAGCAGTTGGCGGAAAATACAGCAGGGGGGATACAGCAGTAGGGGCGGAAATACAGCAAGGGGGATACAGCAGTAGGGCGGAAATACAGCAAGGGGGGGATACAGCAGGGCGGAAATACAGCAGGGGGGAATACAGCAGTAGGGCGGAAATACAGCAGGGGGGGATACAGCAGTTGGGCAGCAGGGGGGATACAGCAGTTGGGCGGAAATACAGCAGGGGGGATACAGCAGTAGGGCGGAAATACAGCAGGGGGGGATACAGCAGTAGGGCGGAAATACAGCAGCAGCAGTAATACAGCAGGGGGGGATACAGCAGTTGGGCGAAATACAGCAGGGGGGGATACAGCAGTTGGGCGGAGCAGGAGGGGATACAGCAGTAGGGCGGAAATACAGCAGGGGGATACAGCAGTTGGGCGGAAATACAGCAGGGGGGATACAGCAGTAGGGTACAGGGGCAATGCGGGGGGATACAGCAGTAGGGCGGAAAACAGCAGGGGGGGATACAGCAGTTGGGCGGAAATACAGCAAGGGGATACAGCAGTAGGTAAATACAGCAGGGGGGCAGGGGGAATACAGCAGGGGCGGAAATACAGGCAAGGGGATACAGCAGGGCGGAAATACAGCAGGGGGGGATACAGCAGTTAGCGGAAATACAGCAGGGGGATACAGCAGTTGGGCGGAAATACAGCAGGGGGATACAGCAGTAGGGCGGAAATACAGCAGGGGGGGATACAGCAGTTGGGCGGAAATACAGCAGGGGGATACAGCAGTAGGGCGGAAATACAGCAGCAGCAGTAGGGCGGAAATACAGCAGGGGGGGATTAGGCAGTTACAGCAGCAGGGGGGAAATACAGCAGGGGGGATACAGCAGTAGGGCGGAATATACAGCAGCGGAAATACAGCAGGGCGGAAATTACAGCAGATACAGCAGTTGGGCGGAAATACAGCAGGGATACAGGGTACAGCAGGGGTAGAAATAGAGCAGCAGGGTGGAAATGCAGCTGTAGGGTGGAATTACAGGAGTAGGGCGGAAATACAGCAGGGGTAGAAATAGAGCAGCAGGGCGGAAATTAGTCCAGCATAGCGAAAGCGGTTACAGCAAAGCACGCCACATGACACACGAGCAGAACGCAGACGAATACAACATAGCGTAATACTACGAAAACAAATACAATGTGTGGTAAATAAACACCGTACATGCTACACCACACACACACACAACCACACACACACACACACACAACACACACACACACACACACACACACACACACACACACACACACACACACACACACACACACACACACACACACACACACACACACACACACACTACACTACACCCCCCCCCCCCCCACACACACACACTGCACTCCCCCCACACACACACTACACTACCCACACACCACACACACACTACCCCCACACACACACTCCACCACCCCCCCCATATACATTACACCCCCTCCACAAACGCACACTGCACCCCCCCCCACACACACTGCACCCCCCCCCCCACACACACACACATCACCCCCCCCCCCCGTCCAGAGCGAGTGAAACTGCTTGGTTGGAAATCGCTCGTTTGTGTCTCATTCACTTGAGGTTCATTCAGTCAGTCCCCCCCCCCCCCCCCCCCCGTTCGGCGTGGCTCATCTGTGGGAGTCGTGTCAGCTGACGCTCTGTCGTGGCCAGACATTCCTTTTGTTTGTGGTTTTGGTGTTTTATTTGTTTTTAGTTTTGTTGTTTTGTTAATTTGTTTATTTTTTCGTGTGTGCTTTTCCATTCATCATTCGCGGACCGACTATTGTATTTTTTATATTTATGTTAATTTTTTCATTTTTTTATTCATTCGTCGATCATATATTGTATTTTGTTGTTGTTGTTGTTTTCAATATATTTTCCATTCATCATTCGTCATCGTGCATTGTATTTTTTTATGTTATTTTTAATCTATTTACCGCACATCTATCGCAGGCTTGCGTCTCGCCACCTGTGCGTAATGGGGCCTCCTTGTCTCCCTCCCCTCTTCCTCTCTTTTCTTCTTCAATTCCCTTTTAAGTTTTCTAGTTTCCTCCTTTAACAAATGTTTATCCCTATGTTGTTGTCTTCCTCTTCTTCTTCTTCCTCTTCCTTCCTCTCCTCTCCTCCTCCTCCTCCTCCTCCTCCTCCTCCTCCTCCTCCTCACTTTCTTCTCCTCCTCCTCCTCCGCGTGTGTGTGTTTGTTTGTGTCGGTATTTCTGCATGCGTGAATGCGTGCGTAGTTTTGTGTGTGCGTATGTATGTTGTGTGCGCATGCGTATGCGTGCGTACGTGCGTGTGCGTGCGTATATGTGTGTGCGTGCGTGCGTGCGTGCGTGTGTGTACGTATGTATGTGTGTGTGTGTGTGCGTGCGTGTATATGTGTGTGGTTTGACGGAGTGGATTCCAGGGTCAACAGCAGCGAAGTGACAGGAAGTGACGTAGCGTCGAATGATTATTACCCGTCCTGAGGGTACAGGAGGGAGGATGGGGGTGGGGGGTAGGGAGGAAAGGAGGGAGGAAGGAAAGGGGAAGAGGACGGTGGAAGGGGATGAGGAGGTGAGAGGGGAAGGGAATGGGAGGGAGGGAGGGAAAAGGGAGTGGAAGGTGGGACGGATAAGGGAAGAGGGAAGGAGGGGGGGAAGGGGAGGGGGGTGAGAGGGGCAAAGGAAAGGGAGAGGAACGAGGGGAAGGAGAAGAAGGATGGTGGAACAGATAAGGGAAGGGGAAGGGGAGAGGTAGGTGGGAGGATAAGAGAAGAGGAAGTTAGGAGGGATAAGTGACGAAGCAGGGATAAAGAGAGAGGAAGGAGGGAGGGAGGGAAAAGGGAAGAGTAAGGGGGAGGGATAAAGAGAGAGGAAAAAAGGAAGGAGGGAGTAGGTGAAAGCGGAAGGTGAAATGGAGGAAGAGAAGGGATATGGCGGAACAGGTAGGTAAAAGAGAAGAGAGGAGGTAGGGAGGATGAGAGGAGACGAGAATAAACAGAGGAAAACAAAATGAAATACAGGAAGTTGGAAGAATATACAGGATTTTTTTTTAATTACTCTTCGGCTCTAGAAAGGAATTAGGATAGAATGTTAATGATTTAGAGAGAGGGAGCACCACGAGAAAGTGAGAGCACTGCAAAGAGAGAGAGGGAGAGAGAGCACCCCAAATTGAGAGAGAGAGAGAGAGAGAGAGAGAGGAGAGAGAGGGAGAGAGAGAGAGAGAGAGAGAGAGGAGAGAGAGAGAGAGAGAGAGAGAGAAGAGAGAGAGAGAGAGAGACAGAGAGAGAGAGAGAGAGGAGAGAGAGAGAGGAGAGAGAGAGAGAGAGAGAGAGAGAGAGAGAGAGAGAGAGAGAGAGAGAGAGAGAGAGGAGAGAGAGAGAGAGAGAGGAGAGAGAGAGAGAGAGAGAGAGGCAGGGGCTGTCGACGTGGTGAGGTCAAGTGCCCAAAGGGATGTGGGTCGTTAAGAGGAAGACAAAAGTGCTCGGGTTACCAGCTCGATTGATTTACAGGCCATATAAATTGATTCCACGAAGCCCCCCTCCCTCCCCCTCCCCGTTCGCAGGTTGCTGTTTTGCCGCGGTGTGTGTCCGGCGCCCCCTCTAACACACCTGCAAGGCGGAGGGAGGGAGGAGGGTTTCAGTCTGCGAGTCGGGAGAGAGAAGAGGAAGGGGAGGGGAGTGGGGGTTGGATGGGGAGGGAGTTGGGGTAGGATGGGAGGGGAATGGGGGTAGATGGGGAGGGGAGTGGGGTAGGATGGGAGGGGAATGATGGGGAGGGGATGGGGTAGGATGGGGAGGGGAGTGGGGGTAGGATGGGGAAGGGAAGTAGGGGTAGGATGGGGAGGAGTAGGAAGGATGGGAGGGGAGTGGGGTAGGATGGGAGGGGAATGGATGGGAGGGGAGTGGGGAAGGATGGGGAGGGGAGTGGGGGTAGGATGGGGAGGGGAGTGGGGTAGGATGGGGAGGAGTAGGGGTAGGATGGGGAGGGAGTAGGGGGAAGGATGGGAGGGGAGTGGGGGTAGGATGGGAGGGGATGGGGATTGGGAGGGGAGTGGGGGGATGGGGGAGGGGGGGTAGGATGGGAGGGGAGTGGGGTAGGATGGGGAGGAGTAGGGGTAGGATGGGGAGGGAGTAGGGGGAAGGATGGGAGGGGAGTGGGGTAGGATGGGAGGGGAGTGGGGATGGATGGGAGGGGAGTGGGGGAAGGATGGGAGGGGAGTGGGGGTAGGATGGGGAGGGGAGTGGGGGTAGGATGGGGAAGGAGTAGGGGTAGGATGGGGAGGGAGTAGGGGGAAGGGGAGGGGAGGGAGGGGGAGGGGAGTGGGATGGATGGGAGGGGAGTGGGGGGATGGGATGGGGGTAGGATGGGAGGGGAGTGGGAGGGGGTAGGGTAGGATGGGAGGGAGTAGGGGGAAGGATGGTGGGCTGGGGGATGGAGGGGTGGGGGTGGGAGGTGGGGTAGGATGGAGAGGGGGTAGGGGAGGTGGGAAAGAGTGTGTGGTTGGCGGGCGGGGTGGGAGAGGAGGGGTAGGATAGGGATATGGGGTTTGGTGTGGGGGTACCAAAGTCAGTAGGTAGGAAGAGGAGGGGGGTGGGCTGCTTGTACAATCTAGGGCTTTACCTGATCTACCTTATCTTCGCCACTTAGAATTGTTTGTTTGTTTTGACTTCGTGGGTCCGTAGGCCAGTGGCATGTTTTGTTTGGTTTGTTTCCCAGGCGTCGTTGAAGTCGTTTTAGACGATTGGGGCGAGGCAGGAAATTCACGCGACTCAAAAGAAATGCCGCTGTGATGGCGTTAACTCCACTTACTCCACGCGGTGCTAACGTAGCCCTGTTAGGCCTAGGCTCCTTTGCGGACCTCGAGTTATCAACAGGTGTAGTAATAGTAGGCTATCGCCAACACCAAACTTTGGGATAGAACGCAGAAGTCCGGGGGGGGGGGGGAGGAGGAGAGAGGAGGGGGGGCCCGTCATCTACTGAATCCCGAAAGAGCGAGAGAATTCCGTGTTCGATTTTTTTCTCCTCGTTGTCGTCTTCGATTTCTCGCCGTCAGATCGTGTGACAGAGCTGGCCCCCGCCTTTTCTCTCTCTGTCTTTTTAATGAAAGCCAAGGGAGCGATATTTCAGGCGGAAGGAAGAAATGGGAGAAACTTCTGCCGTTCCACACATTGGGCCAACTCCGGTATGGGCCTTCTCGTTTATAGGCTTTTTTATGATTTTCTCCTTTTCATTCCACGCCGCATTCGGAGGACGCATAGATCGTTTATTTTTTCCCTAATATTATTCCTTTCCTTGTTGAATACCTGTGCGAGGACCACCTGCGTACAAGATTCACGATTGAGAAAAACGCGTCCTTCGGCCACGTTCGAATTCACACAGTTATACCTGGCTGCCCTCGGCTACGTCTAGTCATACTCGAACGCACTTTGTCACGCTCCGCTGCTTGAGGACATATTCGGACGCGCTCGGCGGTCCCTGGCCACTGTCAACCTGGCGGATCTCAACCACGCCTCTCCTGTGTTTATTTTTCTAAGGCCGTGGCGTGTCTCCGGTTGAATTTAGGTTGCCCTCTGCTTTGGTTGGTTAGGATTGGTTCGGTTTAGTTGAATTAGTTTAGTTAAGTAAAGTTGTGTTTAAGTTTTATTTCGCCGGTTCACTTGTGGGTCCTGATTGGTTTGGTTCAGTAAAATTAGTTAAGAAAAGTAAAGTTGTGCTTTAGGTTTTGATTCGCCTTGGTTTTAGTGTTTGAATCGTTTGGATGAATAACGTGGAAAGGAGGAATCGCTGTTATCCAATGGGGGATCGTTCATAAGGTCGCATTTCGAAAAGCGGAAACTCACTCACTCACTCACTCACTCTATCTCACTCTATCTCACTCTATCTCTCTCTCTCTCTCTCTCCTCTCTCTCTCTCTCTCTCTCTCTCTCTCTCTCTCTCTCTCTCTCTCTCTCTCTCTCTCTCTCTCTCTCTCTCTCTCTCTCTCTCTCTCTCTCTCTCGCCGGCAGCCACGCGGTTATCGCCAACAGTGAGCTATTACTTTGCGATCACATTTTGCCGCGATGGAAATGCGATCCGAGGACGCCCCTGACCTGACTCAACAACGAAGCTGCGGGAAAAAAGTGCGTCATCGCTTTTTTCTCTCTCTCTTTTTAGGGGGGGGGGGCTTGAATCATATTTCTTTCTTTCTTTCTTTCCTTCTTTCCTTTCTGTTTTTAACATTGTCATTTTTTCACTGATGAATGAATAGTCAAATTACGTCTACTATTGTTACTTGATTTAAAAAAAAAAGAATGAAAGAAAGAAACAAAAAAATGTGTGTATGTGTGTGTGTGTGTGTTTGCATATATATATATATATATATATATAATATATATATATATATATATATATATATATTTATTATTAATATTATATATATTTATATATTTTATATATTTATATATATATATATATATATTATATATATATATATATATATATATATATATATATATATATATATATATATATATATACATATATATATATATATATATATATATATATATATATATATATATATATATATATATATATATATATATATATATATACATAATGTATATTTCCCAAGTCTTAGCTTACCACCGTAATCACGCCTCCGTAGGTATGGTGGTAAGCGTATTTTCATTACATTTTTTGAAGATTTTTTAGAGTCTATTTCAGAGACATAAGACCCTGCGTTCGAGTTTCACTGCTGATGATCATGATGGTGATGATGAGGAGGAGAGAGGAGGAGGAGGAGGAGGAGGAGGAGGAGGAGGAGGAGGAGGAGGAGGAGGAGGGAGGAGAGGAGGAGGGGAGAGAGGAGGAGAAGGAGAAGGGAGGAGGAGAAGGAGAGGGAGGAGGAGAAGGAGAGGGAGGAGGAGAAGGAGAGGGAGGAGAGGGGAGGGAAGAAGGGAGAAGAGAAGGAGAAAGGAAGAAGGAGAAGGAGAAGGAGAGGAGGAGGAGGAGGAGGAAGGAGGAGGAGGAGAGGAGGAGGAGGCAGGAGGAGGAGAGAAGGAGAAGAAGAAGAAGGAAGAAGCAAGAAAGAAGAAGAAGAAGAAGAAGAAAAGGGAAGAGATGATGATGATGATGGCGAGGAAAATGATAATATAAACTTTGAGAATGATTATAATTATGATAGAAACTGAAGGTATTAATTGTAAGAATTCGTAATTACAGTGAGAATAACTACAACAATGATACTGAAAAAAGGGGAAGAGAAAAGAGATAAGGAAGAGGAAGAGGAAGTGAATAGTCTTCGAAGTAGGAGGAGAGAAGATGAAAAGAAGATAAAAAGAAAACGAAAACGAAAAAGAACATGGAAAAGAAAAAAAGAGAAAAGAAAAGTAAAAGAGATAACAAAACGACGAAGAGACGGAGAAATAAAAGTCGAAAGGGGAGCGAGCGTGGCTGGCCGGCGCCATCCCTGCGGCGCCAAGCATCACGTTGCGACCTCGCAGGTGTTTCACCCCCTCCTCTCCCCTTCGCCCCTTCCCCCTCCCTTCACCTCTCCCTTCCTCTTCCCTTCACCTCACTCTTCCTCTTCCCTTCACCCTTCCCCTTTCTCCTCCCTTCACCTCTCTCTTCCTCTTCCCTTCACCCCTTCCCCCTTATCCTCCGTTCACCCTTCCTCCTCATCCTCCCTTCACCTCTCTCTTCCTCTTCCCTTCACCTCGTATCTTCTTCACTTCTCCTCCTCCCTTCACTCTTCCCTTCCTCTTCCTTCCTCTTCCCGTCCTCCTCCTTCAAACCTCTCCTGCCTCTTCCCTCCGTCTCCTCTCCTCCCTTCGTCTCTCCCATCCTCTTCCCTTCTCCCCTCCTCTTCCTTTAGTCTCCTTCTTCCTCTTCCCTTCACCCCTTCCTCCTCCCTTGACCCTTCCTCTTCCCTTCACACCTCCTCCCCTCCTCCTCCCTTCGTCTCTCCCTTCACGCACTGGGGTTGTATACTCATCCCTGGCTCTCTTACTTATCTGTTTCTATTTTTCTCTCATTCTTTTCTTCTTCTCCCTCTCCCTTTCTTTGTCTTTTCTACCCATTTCTGTCCCAGGTCGCTCTCCGTCTTTCTCCTTCTCATTCCCATTCATTTATCTCTCTCTCTTCGTCTCTTCCTCTCTCCCTCCCTTCCTCTTTCGCACTCACTTTCCGTTTTATCTCGTTCCCAGACTTTTCCGCGAAAAAAGAGAGAAAAGAGAGAGGGAAAGAGAGAAAAAATACATCTCAAAGAAAGATGGGGCACAGGTAACGTCCGCAGAAATATGTCAGAATGGAGAGCTGGAAGAGGCAAAATCAGAGAAGGGGAAACCGAATGAAAAGAGAGAAAGAGATAACAAAAAAAAAAGTAGTAGAGAGAAGGAGCGACAAGCAGCCACGCACTGACCCAGGAAACCATCACTCAGGGGATAGAATGACTCATTGCTTTCAATGACGCTTATGCAGCACTCACTCACTCACCTACCCCCCCCCCCCCGCTCTCCCTCTCTCTCTATGTTGAAATCTTTTTGAAATTTCTTTCTTTTTCTTTCTCTCTCTCTCTCTCTCTCTCTCTCTCTCTCTCTCTCTCTCTCTCTCTCTCTCTCTCTCTCTCTCTCTCTCTCTCTCTCTCCTCTCTCTCTCTCTCTCTCTCTTCTCTCTCTCTCCTCTCTCTCTCTCTCTCTCCCTCCCTCCTCCCTCCCTCCCTTCCTCCCTTCCTCCTTCCTCCCTCCACTCTCCTCCCTCCACTCTCCCTGCCTCCACTCTCCCTCCCTCCACTCTCCCTCCCTCCACTCTCCCTCCTCCACTCTCCCTGCCTCCACTCTTCCGCTCCCCGCAGCTCCCCTCCCCTCCTCGCAGATCAGCCCAGGTGGTCGTACGCGTCGCCGGGGGGGTCAAGGCAGTCCCGGTAGTGAATCGAGTGCCGGTTGTGTCATGCAGAAGGAAGGGAAATCTGGAGTTGGGTAGTAGGGCTGGGGGGGGGTCACTCGCGGTGGGGGTGGGAAGGGAGGGAGGGGACGTCACTCGCGGGTGGGGGTGGGAAGGGGAGGGAGGGGACGTCACTCGCGGGTTCACGATAAAAGAGGCTGGG
>NW_020872212.1:179400-196900 GCF_003789085.1 Penaeus vannamei
ACAAACAAAACATGAATAGCTATCTGATAGACAGATAAACGAGACATGAATAACAATCTGATATAATACAATCTGACAAACAGACATGACATCAGTAACAATCTGATAGACAATCTGATTGATAGACATTCAATCTGATAGACAATTAATAACAATATGATAGACATCAAATTAATAACAATCTGATTGATAGACAAACAAGCATTAATAACAATCTGATAGACAAACAAGACATTAATAACAATCTGATAGACAAACAAACAAGACATCAATAACAATATATTAATAACAATCTGAATAGACAAACAAGACATCAATACAATCTGATAGACAAACAAGACATAATACAATCTGATAGACAAATCTGATAGAAAACAAGACATTAATAACAATCTGAATAGACAAACAAGACAAAATAACAAGACAAACAAGACATCAATCTGATAGACAAAACAAACATTAATAACAATCTGATAGACAAAACAAGACATTAAGATAGCTGATAGACAAACAAGACATTAACAATCTGATAGACAAACAAGACATCTAACAATCTGATAGACAAACAAGACATTAGATAGACAAACAAGACATTAACAATCTGATAGACAACAAACTGAATTATTAATAACAATCTGATAGACAAACAAACAAGACATTAATAACAATCTGATAGACAAACAAGACATCAATCTGATAGACAAACAAGACATTAATAACAATCTGATAGACAAACAAGACATCAATAACAATCTGATAGACAAACAAGGCATTAATAACAATCTGATAGACAAACAAGACATTAATAACAATCTGATAGACAAACAAACAAGACATCAATAACAATCTGATAGAACAAACAAGACATTAATAACAATCTGATAGACAAACAAGACATCAATAACAATCTGATAGACAAACAAGACATCAATGACAATCTGATAGACAAATAAGACATCAATAACAATCTGATAGACAAACAAGACATCAATAACAATCTGATAGACAAACAAGACATCAATAACAATCTGATAGACAAACAAGACATGATAGACAAACAAACAGACATAATAACAATCTGATAGACAAACAAGACATTAATAACAATCTGATAGACAAACAGACACAATAACAATCTGATAGACAAAAACATTAATAACAATCTGATAGACAAAACAAGACATCAATAACAATCTGATAGACAAATCATCAATAACAATCTGATAGACAAACAAGACATCAATAACAATCTGATAGACAAACAAGACATTAATAACAATCTGATAGACAAACAAACAAGACATCAATAACAATCTGATAGACAAATCAATAGACAAAAGACATCAATAACAATCTGATAGACAAATGCCAATAACAATCTGATAGACAAACAAGACATTAACATCAATCTGATAGACAAACAAGACATCAATAACAATCTGATAGACAAACAAGACATTAATAACAATCTGATAGACAAACAAGACATTAATATCAATCTGATAGACAAACAAACAAGACATCAATAACAATCTGATAGACAAACATGAAGACAATCATCAATAAAATCTGATAGACAAACAAGACATCAATAACAATCTGATAGACAAACAGACATTAATAACAATCTGATAGACAAACAAGACATCAATAACAATCTGATAGACAAACAAGACATTAATAACAATCTGATAGACAAACAAGACATCAATAACAATCTGATAGACAAACAAGACATTAATAACAATCTGATAGACAAACAAGACATTAATAACAATCTGATAGACAAATAACAATCTGATAGACAAACAAGACATTAATAACAATCTGATAGACAAACAAGACATC
The DNA here is from genome assembly GCF_003789085.1 of Penaeus vannamei. Lineage (NCBI taxonomy): Eukaryota > Metazoa > Arthropoda > Malacostraca > Decapoda > Penaeidae > Penaeus > Penaeus vannamei. Next base: position 181,249 of record NW_020872212.1, read on the forward strand.
AATAACAATCTGGATAGACAAACAAGAACATCAATCAATCTGATAATAAGACAAATAGACCAAACAAGGACATTCAATAACAATCGATAGACAAACAAGACAATAACAATCTGATAGACAAACAAGGACCATTAATAACAATCTGATAGACAAACAAGACATTAATAACAATCTGATAGACAAACAAGACATTAATAACAATCTGATAGACAAACAAACAAGACATCAATAACAATCTGATAGACAAACAAGACATTAATAACAATCTGATAGACAAACAAGACATCAATAACAATCTGATAGACAAACAATCTGATAGCACAACAAATAAACAATACAAACTTAATAACAATCTGATAGACAAACAAGACATCAATAACAATCTGATAGACAAACAAGACATTAATAACAATTCTGATAGAAACAAAACATGCTGATAGACAAAAAGACATCAATAACAATCTGATAGACAAACAAGACATTAATACAATCTGATAGACAAAAACATTAATATCAATCTGATAGACAAACAAACAAGACATCAATAACAATCTGATAGACAAACAAGACATTAATAACAATCTGATAGACAAACAAGACATTACAATCTGATAGACAAACAAAACAAGACATCAATAACAATCTGATAGACAAACAAGACATCAATGATAGACAAATAAGACATCAATAACAATCTGATAGACAAACAAGACATTAATAACAATCTGATAGACAAACAAGACATTAATATCAAATCTGATAGACAAACAAACAAGACATCAATAACAATCTGATAGACAAACAAGACATTAATAACAATCTGATAGACAAACAAGACATTAATAACAATCTGATAGACAAACAAACATTCAATAACAATCTGATAGACAAACAAGACATCAATACAACTGATAGACAAAAAAGACATCAATAACAATCTGATAGACAAACAAGACATCAATAACAATCTGATAGACAAACAAGACATCAATAACAATCTGATAGACAAACAAGACATTAATAACAATCTGATAGACAAACAAGACATTAATAACAATCTGATAGACAACAAGACATTAATAAACAATCTGATAGAACAAACAAGACATTAATAACAATCTGATAGACAAACAAGACATTAATACAATCTGATAGACAAACAAGACATTAATAACAATCTGATAGACAAACAAGACATTAATAACAATCTGATAGACAAACAAACAAGACATCAATAACAATCTGATAGACAAACAAGACATCAATAACAATCTGATAGACAAACAAGACATTAATAACAATCTGATAGACAAACAAGACATTAATAACAAATTCTAGACAACATAGCAATCTGATAGATAAACAAGACATTAATAACAATCTGATAGAAACAAACAAGACATTCATTAACATATCCATTACAATCTGATAGACAAACAAACAATCTGATAGACAAACAAGACATCAATAACAATCTGATAGACAAACAAGATATCAATAACAATCTGATAGACAAACAAGACATTAATAACAATCTAATAGACAAACAAGACATTAATAACAATCTGATAGACATTTAATAACAACTTGATAGACAAAAAAGACATCAATAACAATCTGATAGACAAAACAAGACATCAATAACAATCTGATAGACAAAAGACATCAAAAAACAATCTGATAGACAAACAAGACATTAATAACACATCCATGATAGACAAACAAGACATTAATAACAATTGATAGACAAACAAAACAAGACATCAATAACAATCTGATAACAACGCACAAACAAACTGAAGAACAATCAAGACAAACAAGAATCAATTGTCTGATAACAAACAAGACATCAATAACAATCTGATAGGACAAAAAGACATCAATAACAATCTGATAGACAAACAAGACATTAATAACAATCTCATAAGACAAACAAAGACATTAAATAACAATCTGATAGACAAACAAGACATTCAATAACAATCTGATAGACAAACAATGACATTAATAACAATCTGATAGACAAACAAGACATTAATAAATCAATCAATGATAGACAAACAAGACATTAATCAATAACAATCTGATAGACAAACAAAGACAAATCAATAACAATGGACACAAAACAATCAACAATCTGATAGACAAACAAGACATTAATAAACAATCTGATAGACAAACAAGACATTAATAACAATCTGATAGACAATACAAGACATCAATAACAATCTGATAGACAAACAAGACATCAATAACATCTGATAGACAAAACAAGACATCAATAACAATCTGATAGACAAACAAGACATCAATAAGACAATCTGATAGACAAAACAAGACATCAATAACAATCTGATAGGACAAACAAGACATCAATAACAATCTGATAGACAAACAAGACATCAATAACAAATCTGATAGACAAACAAACATCAATAACAATCTGATAGACAAACAAGACATTCAATAACAATCTGATAGACAAACAAGACATTAATAACAATCTGATAGACAAAACAAGACAACAACAAGATACAACAAACAAGACATCAATAACAATCTGATAGACAACAAGACATAATAACAATCTGATAGACAAACAAGACATCAATAACAATTGATAGACAAAACAAGACATTAAATAACAATCTGATAGACAAACAAGAATAATAACAATCTGATAGACAAACAAGACATTAACAATCATCTGAATAGACAAAAAGACAAATAACACAAACAAGACATTAATAACAATCTGATAGAAAAAAGACATTAGTAACAATCTGATAGACAAAACAAGACATTAATAACAATCTGATAGACAAACAAGACAATAACAATCTGATAGGACATTAATAACAATCTGATAGACAAACAAGACATTAATAACAATCTGATAGACAAACAAGACATTAACATCAATCTGATAGACAAACAAGACATCAATAACAATCTGATAGACAAACAAGACATTAATAACAATCTGATAGACAAACAAGACATTAATAACAATCTGATAGACAAAACAAGACATCAATAACAATCTGATAGACAAACAAGACATTCAATAACAAATCTGATTAGACAAAACAAGACATTAATAACAATCTGATAGACAAACAAGACATTTAATAACAATCTGATAGACAAAACAAGACAATGATAACAAACAAGACTCAATAACAATCTGATAGACAAACAAGACATAATAACAATCTGATAGACAAACAAGACATTAATAAACAATCTGATAGACAAACAAGACATTAATAACAATCTGATAGACAAACAAGACATTAATAACAATCTGATAGACAAACAAGACATTAATAACAATCTGATAGACAACAAGACATTAGACAATTAGACAAACAAGGACATTAAATAACAATTGATAGACAAACAAGACATCAATAACAATCTGATACAAACAAGACATTAATAAACAAGATAGACAAACAAAGACATTAGATAGACAAACAAGACATCAATAACAATCTGATAGACAAAACAGACACATAAACAATCTGAATTAGACACATTAACATCTGATAGACAAACAAACCAATAAACAATCTGATAGACAACAAGACATTAATAACAATCAAACAAAGACATTAATAACATCTGATAGACAAACAAGACATCAATAACAATCTGATAGACAAACAAACATCAATAACAATCTGATAGACAAACAAGTAGACAAAACAAACATTAGAAGACAAACAAGACATAATAACAATCTGATAGACAAACAGACATTAATAACAATCTGATAGACAAACAAGACATTAATAACAATCTGATAGACAAACAAGACATCAATAACAATCTGATAGACAAACAAGACATCAATAACAATCTGATAGACAAACAAGACATTAATAACAATCTGATAGACAAAACAAGACATTAATAACAATCTGATAGACCAAACAAGACATCAATAACATCTGATAGACAAACAAACATTTAATAACAATCTGATAGACAAACAAACAAGACATCAATAACAATCTGATAGACAAAACAACATCAATACAATCCTGATAGACAAGACATTAATAACAATCTGATAGACAAACAAGACATCAATAACAATCTGATAGACAAACAAGACATCAATAACAATCTGATAGACAAACAAGACATTAATAACAATCTGATAGACAAACAAGACATCAATAACAATCTGATAGACAAACAAGACATTAGTAACAATCTGATAGACAAACAAGACATCAATAACAATCTGATAGACAAACAAGACATTAATAACAATCTGATAGTCAAACAAGACATTAATAACAATCTGACAGACAAACAAGACATTAATAACAATCTGATAGACAAACAAACAAGACATGAATACCAGTGGTGTTTATCAGCTGTCTTGGTGGGGGGGGGGCAGCTTCCTTTCCTTGCCATAGAGAAAATGATGAAGGGAAAATGGGCGGCCAAAGACAGCATCAGAGGTGTCGTGTTGGGGCGTGAGGGAAGGAGGGGAGGTTAGGGCGTGTGTGGGGGGAGGGAGGGAGGAGGGGACTGAAGCTGAAGCACGCAGATTCTTCCCCCTTCCTCTTCCCCCCCCCCCTCCCCCTTCCTGACGCCATGCTATTTTTCGTTGCTATGCGCAGATTTGCATGGTAACTGTTTTACGGGTGCTTGCAACGACACGTCTTTTGGGTTCACACTCAGGGGTCTCTCTCTCTCTCTCTCTCTCTCTCTCTCTCTCTCTCTCTCTCTCTTCTCTCTCTCTCTCTCTCTCTCTCTCTCTCTCTCTCTCTCTCTCTCTCTCTCTCTCTCTCTCTCTCCCTCTCTCCCTCCCTCTCCCTCTCCCTCTCCCCCTCTAAGTAAAGAAAAGAGAAAGAAAATTAAGAAAAAATGAAAAAGATTAAAAAATAACATCCAGCCGCCATGGAAACGAAAGAAAAAGCAAACCAAAGAGCGAAAATGACACATGATGTTTACGTCTCCGAGCCAGACCAGCCTCAGCCAGCTATTTTTTTTCTTTTCTTTTTTTTGCCTTGTTTGTTGTTTGTCTTTCGGTGGTCTTGTTTGGTAGACTTGATTGCTATGTTTTGCTTGATGGGATTCCCTTTGATGTGTGTTTATTTGGCTCTTCGATTCGAAAAAATAGAAAATGAAAATAATGATATTATCAAAAATTTGATAATAAATAAAAGGAATTCCTGAATGTAGTTTTGAGATTTTTGTTATTGATGTCCTCTTATGCCGTCTTTTTTAGGCATATATATTTTAATGACATTGCTATTACTACTTGTTTTTACTATGAATATACGCGTCGTTGCTGTTTTATCTTATTGTCGACAATGTTATCCAGCGCGGTTAAGAGAGGGAATTAATTTCTTAGAAGAATGGGTTTGTCGTTTTTAATCTTGACTTCATGAATCTTGAATTTGTTTACTGCCTTCGTCTGCTTGAGGGGAGAGAGGGGAAGGAGGGAGTAGAGGGAAGGGGGTTGACGGAGGGGAAGGAGGGAGTGGAGGAGGAGAAGGAAGGGGGGGAGGGGGGAGGGGAAGGATGGGGTTGAGGGAGAGGAAGGAGGGATGGAAGAGTGTTGAAGGAGGGGAAGGAGGGAATTGAGAGAGGGGAAGGAGGGAGGGTTGAAGGAGAGGAAAGAGGGGAAGGATGGGGTGGAGAAGAGGAAGGAGGGGGTTGAGGGAGGGGAAGGAGGGGGTTGAGGGAGGGGAAGGAAGGGCGTGGAGGGGAGGAGAGGGGATAGAAGGAGAGGAGAGGGGTTCATCCATGTGTATTAACACATTTTGTTTCTCTAGTTTTAATCTACGCTCTCCATCACCAGTGCGAATTCGTAACTTCATCTCGAGTTACGTGTTTTTCTGTGGCTTCTTTATGTTCTTATCCTTGTTTTATTGCCTCTTACTTCTCCTCATTCTGTCTTCTGTTTTCCCCTTCTTTCTCATCCTCTTCCATCCCCCTCCATCCTCTTCCCACCTGCCCTCCCCTTCCCCTCTTCCCCTTCCCTTCCTCCTTTCCCCTCCCTTCCTCTTCCCCCTTCGCTCCTTCCCTCCCCCTTCCTCCTCTTTCCCTTCCCTTCTTCTTTCCCCCTCCTCCTCTTCCCCTTCCCTTCCCCCCTTCCCTTCCCTTCTTCCTTCCCTTCCTCCTCTTCCCTTCCCCTCTTCCCCTTCCCTTCTTCCTTCCCCTTTCCCTTCTTCCTCTACCCTCTTCCCTTCCCCTCTTCCCCTCCCCTTCTCCTCTTCCCTCCCCCTCCCGCTCCCTCCCCTCCCCCACCCTTGACCTTGGAAGCCGCTGTCTCGCGGGCGTCTGCAGAGGCCTTGGCGCCGGAAGGTGGCCCCGTTTATCGATGACACGGAATGCATTCTGACGTCAGTGCGGTGTTCGTGGCGAAGTGGCGCGGTTCGGTTCTCTTGGGAGGGTATGTGGGCGGTTCTCTTGTGAGGGTATGTGGGCGGTTCTCCTGTGTGTCTTGGAGGTATGTGGGCGGTTCTCTTGGGGGTATGTGGGCTCTCTTGTGAGGGTATGTGGGCGGTTCTCTTGGGAGGGTATGTGGGCGGTTCTCTTGTGAGGGTATGTGGGCGGTTCTCTTGGGAGGGTATGTGGGCGGTTCTCTTGGGAGGGTATGTGGGCGGTTCTCTTGGGAGGGTATGTGGGCGGTTCTCTTGTGAGGGTATGTGGCGTTCTCTTGGGAGGGTATGTGGGCGGTTCTCTTGGGAGGGTATGTGGGCGGCTTCTCGGTTCTCTTGTGAGGGTATGTGGGCGGTTCTCTTGTGAGGGTATGTGGGCGGTTCTTGGGGGGTATGTGGGCGGTTCTCTTGTGAGGGTATGTGGGCGGTCTCTTGGGAGGTATGTGGGCGGTTCTTGTGAGGGTATGTGGGCGGTTCTCTTGGAGGGTATGTGGGCGTTCTCTTGTGAGGGTATGTGGGCGGTCTTGGGAGGGTATGTGGGCGGTTCTCTTGTGAGGGTATGTGGGCGGTTCTCTTGGGAGGGTATGTGGGCGGCTGTCTTGGAGGGTATGTGGGCGGTTCTGTGAGGGTATGAGGAGGTATGTGGGCGGTTCTCTTGTGAGGTATGTGGGCGTAGGTATGTGGGCGGTTTCTCTTGGGAGGGTATGTGGGCGGTTCTCTTGTGGGTATGTGGGCGTTCTCTTGGGAGGGTATGTGGGCGGTTCTCTTTGAGGTATGTAGGGTATGTGGGCGGTTCTCTTGTGATAGTATGTGGGCGTTCTTTGTGAGGGATGTGGGCGGTTCTCTTGTGGGGTATGTGGGCGGTTCTCTTGTGAGGGTAGTGTGGGTTCTCTTGTGAGGTAATGTGGGCGGTTTCTCTGGGAGGGAGGTGGGCGGATCTCTTGTGAGGGTATGTGGGCGGTTCTCTTGGGAGAGTATGTGGGCGGTTCTCTTGGGAGGGTATGTGGGCGGTTCTCTTGGGAGGGTATTGGCGGTTTCTTGTTTGAGGGTATGTGGGCGGATGCCTTCTTGTGAGGGTATGTGGCGGTGTCTCCTTGGGAAGTATGTGGGGTTCTCTTGGGAGGGTATGTGGGCGGTTCCTCTTGGGGAGGTATGTGGGCGTTCCTTTGAGGGTATGTGGGCGGCTGTCTTGGAAGGGTATGTGGGCGGTTCTCTTGTGAGGGTATGTGGGCGGTCAAGGGTATGTGGGGCGGTTCTCTTGTGAGGGTAATGTGGGCGGATCTCTTCGGAGGGTATGTGCGGTTCTCTGTTGTGAGGGTATGTGGCGGTTCTCTTGGAGGTATGAGTATGTGGGCGGTTCTCTTGGAGGGTATGTGGGCGGGTTCTCTTGTGAGGTATGTGGGGCGGTTGTGAGGGTATGTGGGCGGTTCTCTGTGAGGGTATGTGGGCGGTTCTCTTGTGAGGGTATGTGGGCGGTTCTCTTTGGAGGGTATGTGGGCGGTTCTCTTGTGAGGGTATGTGGGCGGTTCTCTTGAGAGGGTATTGTGGCGGTTTCTCTTCTTGTGAGGGTCTTGGGGCGGTTCTCCTTGTGAGGTATGTGGCGGTTCTCTTGTGAGGGTATTGGGCGTTCTCTTGGAGGGGTATGTGGGCGGTTCTCTGTGAGGGTATGTGGGCGGTTCTCTTTAGTGGGTATTTTGGGCGGTTTCTCTGTGTAGGTATGTGGGCGGTTTCTCTTTGAGAGGGTATGTGGCGTTTCTCTTTGGAGGGGTATGTGGGCGGTTCTCTTGGAGGGTATGTGGCGGTTCTCTGTGATATTTATTATGTGGGCGGTTCTCGTGAGGGTATGTGGGGTGTGAGGGTATGTGGGGCGGTTCTCTTGTGAAGGGTATTGGGGCGGTTTCTCTTGTGAGGGTAGTGTGGGCGTTCTCCTTGGAGGGTATGTGGGCGGTTCTCTTGTGAGGGTATTTGGATCGGTTCTCTTGTGAGGTATGTGGGCGGTTCTCTTGGGAGGNTGAGGGTATGTGGGCGGTTCTCTTGTGAGGGTATGTGGGCGGTTCTCTTGTGAGGGTATGTGGGCGGTTCTCTTGTGAGGGTATGTGGGCGATTCTGTCGTAAGGGATTGTTGTGTACTTTGCTGGCGTGAGGATGTGGGGCCGGTTCAATTTTAAGGACATGTGGCCGGTTCCTTTGTGAGGGCGTGGTAGCAGATGAATGAAAGAATGAAGTTTAGAATGATGGAAGGATGGAAGATTAGAAGAATGGAAGGATCGAAGTTTAGAAGGATGGAAGGTTGGAAGTTTAGAAGGATGGAAAGGGAGACAGAGAGGGATAACGATAACAAAAATAATTTTGTTTATCTGTTTTGGACCTTTTTGGAAATCTCTCTGTCGTCGAACCTGTAGCAGATCTTTCCTTTTCTTTTCTTGTTTTTCTTATTTTCTTATTTTCGCCTTTGCCTTTTTTACATTTTATTCCTCCTTTTCGTACTTATCTTCCTTTTTTCCTTTTCCTTCCCCTACCCCCCATTTTCCCCCCGCATCCTTTTTTTTATTTTTTTCTCTCCTTCCCCCCTTTTCCCCTCTCATCCTTTTATTTTTCCCCTCTTTTCCCTCTCCTCGCCGCAAGCACTGAAAGCGTTGACGTCACACCGGCGGCACACACGTACACTCAAGCGCGCACGGCCGAGGTCTCCGGTGCTCTGGCAAAAGCCAACGACACGGTCTGAACCTGTTCTGATTCGAGAGCAAGTGTGATGGAATGCTGTCCGCCGAGGAATGGGGCCGTGGGGAAGGGGGGAGAAGGGGGAGGGAGATAGAGGGGAAGGGGGAGGAGGGATAGATGGGAAGAGGGGAGCTAGAGGGAAGGAGGAAATGGAGGGGGAGGGGGAGGGGGTAGAGGGGAAGAGCGTAGGTAGGGGATAGAGTGGAAGGAGGAAAGGAGGGAGGGGAGGGGGATAGAGGGGAAGAAGTGAGGTAGGGGGAAGGAGGGAATGGAAAGGGGGAGGGGGAAATAGAGGGGAAGAGGGAGACCAGGGTGAATGGGGAGATAGGGGGAAGGAGAGAATGGAGAAGGGGGAGAGGGGAAGAGGGAGGTAGGGGGAAGGAGGGAATGGAACTCGTGGGGAGGGGGGAAGGGAGGGGGAAAGAGGAAAGAGGGAATGAGAGCGAAGAACAGAGGGGAAGGGAGGAGATATTAGGAGTCTGGGGTGAGGGAGAAAAGAAGGGGATGGATGATAGAAAAAGGGAAGAAAGGGGAAGGAGGTGAAAAAGAGTAAAATGAGAGGATGAAAAGAGAAGGAAGAGACACGGAAACGGGGAAGGACTTAAAGGGGGAGGAAAAGGGAAGAAAAAAAGGAGGCAAGGGAAGGGGGAGAGTAAATTGAGGAATAGAGGAGGAAAGTAAATAGCGGGAAGAAGGAGGAAGAGAGGGAAGAAGGGGAGAGGGAGGTTAGGGTATGGGAACGGGTAAGAGGTAGTCAGTGTAGATACGAGAGGAGGAGGAACTGTCGAGGGGAAGGAGAAGAGAGGAAGGAAAGGGAGAGAAGAAAAGAAAGAAGAGAAGAATAGAGAGGAGAGGAGAGGAGAGAAGAGAAGAGAAGGGGAAGAGAAGAGAAGAGCAGAGAGGAGGGGTACGGGAGATGAGAAGAAGAAAAAGAGAAGAGGGCAGAGGGGAGGGGAATGGAATTGAGGGGAAGGGAGAAAAGAGGAGGGAGAGGAGGAACCGCTTAAAAGGGGATGAGGAGGAGGAGGAGGAGACCCGAAGGATGTTCCACGTGTTCAGGAAGTGCGAATTTCACTGCGTTCGACCTGGTCCGTCTGAGGCTACTTCCCCCCCCCCTCAACCCCCCCTCCCCCCTCCCCTTCCCACCTTAATGGTAAGTGGGTATGGGAGGATAACGGGGCGGCGAGAGATACCCCCCCCCCTCCGCCTGCCCGCGACAAGGTGACCTCGCGAGCTTATTGATGAAATGTCTCGCTGGAGGAATGCACCGTATTTGTTGCGTCCACGTGTCACTTGCCAGCACGCGTCGTCAGGAAGGGGGCAGAAAGGGGAAGGGGAAGGGGAGAGGAGGGGGCAGCGAGGGGAGGGAGAGAGGAGGGAGGGAGCGAGAGGGGAGAGGGAGAAGAGGGGTAAGTAAACGGAGAGGGGGAGAGGAAGGGGAAGCGAGAGGGGAGAGGGAGAAGAGGGGGAAGTAAATAGAGAGGGGGAGAGGAAGGGGGAAGCGAGAGGAGAGGGAAGGGTGAGGAAGGGGGAAGCGAGAGGAGAGGGGGAGGGGGAGGAAGGGGGGAATAAATAGAGAGGGGGAGAGGAGGTGGGAAGCGAGAGGGGAGAGGAAAATGTGGGGGAATAGAGAGGGAGAGACGAGGGGGAAGCCAGAGGGAGAGGGAGAGGAGGGGGAAGCAAATCGGGAGGGGGAGGGGGAGAGGAGATTGGCAAAGGATGAGGATAGGGGAGGGGGAGAGGAGGAGGGATGGTAGGGAAGGGGAAGGGGAGAGGTATGCTGTAGATGCCCCAAATCGATTTCTCGTATTTGTCATAACGACCGGCAAAGTCTACGAGCAACGGCGGAGGTTGCACACACTCACGTAGGGAGATTGTGACAGAAAGGTAGACATAAATAGATCAGTTATTGCAATGGTATATCCCACGTGCATTTATATACGTACTGAGTGTATTTATAAAAAATAAGCGACAAGAACGGATGATGTTTGGCAGTTAATGGAGTTTAGAACATTTATGTAGATGCTGGCAGGAAGAGGCGGCGCGCAGATAGAGAGACAGTTTGACAGGGACAGGAATATGAATATACATTCCACATGCATTGACATCGGTGCTCATATGTATATAGAAAAAATAGCGTCTAGCGGATAATAGTTTCCAGGATCTATGCATAGTACATGTTAGCAAGTACGAGCTGCTTGAATCTGTTTACCGCCAAAACTACTCATTACCCCGCGGTCGCTTGTTAAGGACTGTATAAATAGCAGCCGATGTCGCTCAATGCTGACTTCGTAAACATCAGGCGATGTCGCTTTAGAAGAATTATATAAATGCTTGCCGATGTCGCTAAATTCTGACTACGTAGATATCAGCCGATGTCGCTTTATGCTGAATACGTAAATATCAAGTGATGTCGTTTTAAAAGGATTATATAAATACCTGCCAATGTCGGTTATTCCAGACTACATAGAAACCAGCCGATGTCGCTTTATAGAGTTAAAAAAAAAAAAATACCAGCCGATGTCGCTTAAAACGGAATGCATAAATAGCCGATGTCGCTCCATAAGAATTATATAAGTATCTGCAGGTACCGATACACTTAAACAAGTCAGTTTTGCTCGATGGCCAACCCGTTTGTATTTTTTTTCTTTGCAAACTTGAACTGTCGCGGTTTTGAATTGTCGGAAGAAATCGTTAACTGTTGCTTGTCGGTGACGGTCGTGGGCGTGCGGGCGTGCGGGCGGGCAAGCTCTCCGTTCATTCAGGGAAGCGACTCGAGCTCCTGACATTCCTGAGTGCTTCGTGCGGCGGGGCTGGTTGAGTCCCCCCCCCCTCGCCCAGTCCCGCCCCCCACATTCCTCCTTCTTCCCACCCTCTTCACCTTCTCCCCTCCCTCTTTTAACACCCACCCGTTCTCGTCTCCCGCCTCTTCTCCGTTCTCCCTCCTTCCTCTCCCCTCCTCTTCATATCCCCCCCTCCCCTAATCCCCCACTTCTCCCTCCTCTCACTCCCTCTCCCCTATTCCTCATCATTCCCCCTCCCTCCGTCAACCCCTCCTTCCCCCTTCCTCCTTTCACTCCCTCCCCTCCCCTTCCCCCTCCTCGTCAGCTGTAGTCAGCTTTCCCGCCCACTAATCATCTCTTTTGATCCCCTCCTTTATGCCTTCATGTCACCCGTGCCGGAGAGTCTGTATGGGCGTGCGGGAGAGTCTGTATGGGCCGTGCGGGAGAGTCTGTATGGGCGTGCGGGAGAGTCTGTATGGGCGTGCGGGAGAGTCTGTATGGGCGTGCGGGAGAGTCTGTATGGGCGTGCGGGAGAGTCTGTATGGGCGTGCGGGAGAGTCTTTGTAGCGTGCGGGAGAGCCTGTATGGCGAGATGGGACGTGCGAGAGAATTTGTATGGGCGTGCGGGAGAGAGTCAATTTGGGCGTGTGAGGCCTTGTTTTGCTTCGACTTGAATCCTGTGTGAAATGACTTTTATCTTGTGTGCCTTTTTTTTCTATTTTGTATTATTTTTTATCGTATTGAAGGAGAGGGAGAAGACTTTTTTCAGTTTTTTTTTTTTTTTCTTTTTTTTTTACGGGGTAAAACTTGACCTTCTCATTAGAGTTTAAAAAAAAAAAAAAAGTATGATTATATACACAGGTTCCTTTTTTTCCTCGGCCGGACTCCTTCTAGCTCCAGGGTCCCATAGCAATTGCTTCGTACCCTCCACGAGACAGGCCACTCGGGATGGTTTGACGTGCGAGACGGTAAAAACGTTAGGTATGCCGTTTTTTGTTCATTTTCTTTTTATTATTATTATTGCTCCTCCTCTTTCTTCTTCTTTTACTTCTTTTTCTTGTTCTCCCTCCTCCTTATCCTTATCCTCCTTCTTTTTCTTCTTCTTCTACTCCTCCTCCTCCTCCTCCTCCTTCTCTTCCTCTTCCTCCTCTTCCTTCTCCTCTTCCTTTTCCTTTTTCTCCTCTTCTTCCTCCCCCTCTTCTCTTTATAAACGGACCGATTTCAAGTTGCTTCCCTTTTTCTTCTTTAAAAAAAGGATAATGATAGAAATAGATAGATGAAATAAATCAATGAATCAGTCCATAAAGAACCCAGGATACAGGACCGCCCCGCCGCCTGCTTGGGCCCGAGCGCTGGCACTGGAGTCGCGCCGCCCAAGTGGCTGAGATTAACCTCTGGATGAAACTAGGATGGAGTCGGTTCCGCATTGTGTAAAAGGTAGTTTATATGCTGTTTAGGCGGTAGTTTGTAGTTTATGGGTCGATTCTGCGTTATGGAGGGTAGTTTGTAAGTTATATGTACCTTGGCGGTATGTGGCGCGCTATAGGAATGGGTGATGGCGGTGGGGAGACGGTTTTGGGATTTTTGAGAGGGAGGGAGGGAGGGATGGAACGCATGGAGGGTTGAAGGGTCGGAGGGAAAGAGGGAGGGAGGGAGCGAGGAAAGGGGTTAGGTAGGAAGGAGAGAGGGAGATAGGGAAGGAGAAAGAGAGAGGGAAAGGGGGAGGGTGGAAAGGGGTTAGGTAGGAAGGAGAGAGGGAGGGAAGGAGATTGAGAGAGAGAGAGAGAGAGATAGGGAAGAACAGAGGGAGAAGGAGAGAGGGGCATATCCAGAGACAGAACAAAAAGGAACAGCAACAGCAAGAGAGAAAGAGAGGACGAAGCAAGAAATAAGGAGACACAAACGCCGGACGACTCCCCAGGGAACTCCGCCAACGACACTCGCCCGCAGTTTATTAGAGCATGCATACAGGTACTCCACTCCCTCGCCCGCTCCGACTCCGCGCCGTTCGTATATGCATAACTTCGGGATGTCGAGGTTACTGCGCCTGAGGAGAACGGGTTCTCTCTCTCTCTCTCTCTCTCTCTCTCTCTNAGAACAAAAGGAACAGCAACAGCAAGAGAGAAAGAAGAGGACGAAGCAAGAAATAAGGAGCACAAACCGGACGACTCCCCAGCGAACTCCCAACGACACTCGCCGCAGTTTATTAAGAGCATGCATACAGGTACTCCACTCCCTCGCCCGCTCCGACTCCGCGCCGTTCGTATATGCATAACTTCGGATTGGGGTTACTGCGCCTAGGGACGGTTCTCGTCTTCTCGTCCTCTCTCTCTCGTTACTCTCTTCTCTCTCTTCTCTCTTCTCTTCTCTCTCTCTCTCTCTCTCTCTCTCTCTCTTCTCTCTCTTCTCTCTTCTCTATCTCTCTCTCTCGCTTCTCTCTCTCGCTTCTCTCTCTCTCGCTTTCTCTCGCTCTCTCTCTCTCTCTCTCTCTCTCTCTCTCTCTCTCTTCTCTCTCTCTCTCTCTCTCTTCCTCTCTTCTCTCTCTCTCATTTTCCCCTCCCTCTTCCTATCTTCCATTTCCGCATTTCTCTTCCTCCCCCCCCCTTCACCTCCTTTCCATTAAGCCATATTCGTATTTCATCCAGTCTATCCAGGGAATTCGACGGAGAATCGTTTTTAAATGATATGCGAAGGTAGTCATTTTTATTGACTATTTGTGATGGAGAGAAAAGAAGGAAAAGAGCGAATGAACGACAGGTTGTCTTCCTTATGACTGGGCGCCATGCTGTTGAGGAAAATCCAGGGATGTGATACGATTTCTCCCTTTCTTTTCTTCTTTCTTTCTTTCTTTCTCCTCTTTTCTCTCTCTCTCTCTCTCCTCTCTCTCTCTCTCTCTCTCTCTCTCTCTCTCTCCTTCTCTCTCTCCTCTCTTCTTCTCTCTCTCTCTCTCTCTCTTTCTCTCTCTCTTTCTCTCTCTCTCTCTCTCTTCTCTTCTCTCTCTCTCTCTCTCTCTCTCTCTCTCTCTCTCTCTCTATCTCTTCACACACACACACACAACACACACACACACACACACACACACACACACACACACAACACAACACACAAACACAAAACAACACAAATGAAAAGAAAGAAAAAAAGTGAATGAAAATACAGTAAAAGTAAAAAAGAAGCAAAAAAAACCATTCTATCCACTCCCTTCGCCGCTGCGTGCTTAGAACACTGAACGGTTCCTTTCGCTCAGAACGAACGCGAGCACTTAAGATAACAGACGGAAGGCAGGTAGATGACAGGTCAATAGGCAAACAGGCAGGCAGGAAGAGGCAAGTAGGCAGGCAGGCAGTAGAAAGGCAGGCAGAGCAGGCAGGTAGAAAGGCAGGCAGGCAGACAGGCAAGTAGGCAGACAGACAGGCAGGCAGACAGACAAGTAGAAAGGCAGGCAGGTAGAAAGGCAGGCAGGCAGGCAGGCAGACAGCAAGTAGGAGACAGGACAGGCAGGCAGACAGAAACAAGTACAAGGCAGGCAAGTAGAAAGGCAGGCAGGCAGGCAGGCAGACAGGCAAGTAGGCAGAAAAGGCAGGCAGGCAGAAGACAGGTAGAAAGCAGGCAGACAGAGAATATAGATAAATAGATAGACAAACAGACCCCTAATCCTCTCCCAGATAACCAGATACTGTTAGGAGAGTCTGGAAGGTCAAAGCCGGATGACATCAGGAGAGTCAGGAAGGCTAGAAC
>NW_020872212.1:201900-204400 GCF_003789085.1 Penaeus vannamei
GGAGACTATGTTTTTATGTGTGGATGGCAGACTTATGATAGCAGACTGATGCAGACTATGTTGTTATGTGTGGATGGCAGACTATGTTGTTATGTGTGGATTGCAGACTATAGTTTGTTATTGGTGGATGCAGACTATGTTGTTTATGTGTGGATGGCAGACTATGTTGTTTTTGTTTATTATGTGTATGGCAGACTATGTTGTTATGTGTGGATGGCAGGAGCTATGTTGTTATGTGTGGGATGCAGACTATGTTGTTATGTGTGGATGGCAGACTATGTTGTTATGTGTGATGCAGATATGTTGTTATGTGTGGATGGCAGACTATGACGATGCAGACTTTGTTATGTGTGGATGGCAGACTATGTTGTTATGTGTGGATGGCAGACTATGTTGTTATGTGTGGATGGCGTCGGGCGATGGCAAACCCTTATTTTGTTCGAATGGCGTCGGAGAGCGTTTTATGAGCCGAGGTGAGAATAAGCGAGATGGTGATAACGAAAGGGGAGTAAGTAAGAG
This sequence comes from Penaeus vannamei, assembly GCF_003789085.1. Taxonomy (NCBI): domain Eukaryota; kingdom Metazoa; phylum Arthropoda; class Malacostraca; order Decapoda; family Penaeidae; genus Penaeus; species Penaeus vannamei. The sequence continues at coordinate 202,420 of NW_020872212.1, forward strand.
GCGATAATTTTTTATAAAAAAGGGGGAGAGGGAAAGTATGATTGGATTATCACCTGCGGAAAAAGGTAACTCAGGTGGTAAGCAGGGGGGGGGGGGTTAGATGTTTGGTTCTTCTGGTGTTTTTGTTTTATATCTTTTTATTTCTGCCTTTCTTTCTCTGTTTTGACAAACAAAACTTTTGTTTCTGTCCCTACCTGTTGTCTCTTTTGCGTCTGCCTCTCTCTATCTATCTATCTATCCATCTATCTTTGAAAATAATTTTCGGAAGAAAAGAACAAAAACAAAATGGAGTACGAGGCAGAATCACGGATTTTGTCAAGCAAGAAGCAGAAAAAATAAAGAGAAAAAAAGAAAAAAGGAAAAGAAGAGAGAAAAGTGACATGTTTCACCCCAAGACAGAAAAAATAAGTCCGTATCCCCAGCTGTTACGGGCGGGATATTTGCAGTTCCTCATCTTAGGTTTATGAGTCGAAAATGATTCGATGAATTAATGATGATGATTATAAGGATGCAAGAGGAGGACATGAGAAAATAAAGAAGAAATAGGGAAGTGAATTTGGTAGATAATAAACGGTTCATTGTAGAAAGCGGATGAAGAAGGAAGAGGGATAAATGGGGAAAAGGGTAAGTAAAGGAATATGTAAATGAAATTATTAAAAGTCGAGGGAGACACGGAAAAGCTACGGGAATTGTGCATTGAATGGCTCTCTAAGGTAAGAAAGAAAGAAAGATGAAAAGAAGGAAGTAGAAAAAAGCGAAAAAACACAGAAAAAAATGAGAGAGAGAGAGTGAGAGTGAGGGGCATGTGCGACTTCTGAGAGACAGAGTGAGCTAGAGAAGAGAGTGGGTGAGTTAGAGAAAGAGTGAGTTAGAGAAAGAGAGTGAGTTAGAGAGAGAGAGAGGCGTCACCGAAGAGCGGATAAGACTGAGGCCTGATCGATAAATCAATACCCTATCAGACTCAAGTCACATTCCGGCCTAGCGAGATTGTATGTGTGCGTGGGAGAGGGAGAGGGAGAGAGGGAAAGGGGGGAGAGGAAGGGAGAGGGAAAGGGGGGAGAGGAAGGGAGAGGGAAAGGGGAGAGGAGGAGGGGGAAAGGGGGGAGAGGAAGGAGGGGGAAAGGGGGAGAGGAAGGGAGAGAGAGAGAAAGTGAGTTAGAGAGAGAGAGAGAAAGTGAGTTAGAGAGAGAGAGAGCGGGGGGGGAGAGGGAAGGGGAGAGAGAGAGAGAAGGGGGGAGGGGTAGAGGGAAGGAGAGAGAGAGACACATACACACAGACACAGACAGACCAAAACTGAAAACAAAGCAAAACACGATAATGTCTGCATCTGCAAAGCAAGCCAAGCCGACCCAAAGCCGGTAGTCTAATCATAGCGCTTTGATCCCAAGGCCGGACGGGACGAAGCGTTTCATGATTTAAAGTGAGATAAAGGAAAGAGATAAAGAGAGAGTGGAGAGAAAAAGGAAGGTGTGTGTGTGTGTAAGAGTGAAGAGGAGGGAAGGAGTGGGAGAGAGAGGAGGGGAAGAGAGTGGAAAAAAGAGGGAAGGAAAGGGAGTTTAGTGAGCGAGAGAGAGAGAGAGTCTGCTATTCCCTCCTCCTTGCATTCCCTCCTTGTACGAGTGCCATCCCACCCACTCCCCCTCTCCCCTCCCTTCCCTCCTCATCCTAGCCCTCATACCCTCCCCTTTTCCACTCCCTCCTCTTTCCTTCTCTCCTCTCTCCACACCTGTCCACTCCCCTCCTTCCTTCCTTCCTTCCTGGTAGTTGTCCTCTCTCCCCCTTCCTCTCTCCTCACTCTCCCCCCCCCCCATCCCCCTCCTCACTCCCTTGCATCATTCTCAACTTTTGAAACTGATATTATCTAGAGATAACGGTGTTTTGTGCTGGCCAGGGGAGGGGGGGTTGGGGGGGGGGGGAGGAGGAGAGGAATGAGGAGGAGAGGAGGAAGAGGAAGAGAAGGAGGAAGCGGAAGAAGAAGAAC
>NW_020872212.1:233061-235561 GCF_003789085.1 Penaeus vannamei
CGTCTTTGATCTTCATCGTCATCTTCATTGTCGTCTTTGACGTAATTATTATCATCTCCATCTTCACTTTATCTTAATCTTTTTCATCTCCATCTTCCTCCTCTTCGTTCTCAAAGTTAGCATTATCTTCAACCTATTCCTGTGCCTTCTGTACCTTTTCGTTCACCTTCATTTTTTCTTCCTCCTTCCTTTTCCTTCTCCTTCCCTCTCCCCTCCTCCCAGCTCCCCTTTTACCACCACCTTCTTCCTTCCTCCTGCCTATTTCTCATCCTCCCTCCTGTTCCTTCTTCCCCCTCCTCCTCTTCTTCCTTCTCCTACTCCTCCTCTTCCTCTGCTTCCTTCTCCCTCCAACTCTTCCCCTTCCCCTTCTACTACTACTACTAATTTTACTAGTTCTACCTTTCTACCACTACTTCTACTCCTGCCCCCCCCCATCCTCCTTCTCCTACTCCTCCTCCTTCTCCTTCTACTCACTCCACTTCCTTCTCCTCCTCCTCTTCATACCTCTTTCTTCTCCTCCTCTTCCTCTTCATTCTCCTCCTCCTCTTCTTCCCCCTCCCCTTCCCCATGGTATCCGTCTACTTGTCCCTCATTATTCATCCTTCTCTTCTTCTCTTCCTACTCCCTTCCCCCTGCTGTTCGTCTTCATCACCATCACCATCGTCGCCAATCACCAGTCACCCGCCATCCATCATCATCCTTCTTGTCCTCTTCCTCCCCATCTTGTCCCCTTCTCCCCTCTTCCTCACTTCCTTCCCCATCACCTTTATCCTTCTTCCTTAGCCCCCCCCCTCCCCCGGCAAGTAGAGAGTGACAGGGAGCTTTCACGCGCCCACGTGAGGGAGGGGGGGGGGGAGTGCGGTTGGCCGGCGCGTCACCTGTGGCCTATAGAGGTTCTGGGGGAGGGGGGAGGCCTGAGGAGAGGGAGGAGAGTGGGGTAAGTAGTGCTGAGGAGAGAGAGGGAGGGAAAGGGAACGAATGTGGGATGAAGGCGGGGCGAGGCGAAGGGAGAGAGAAGAGAAAGGAGAGGTTTAGGGGGAAAGAGGAAGGATGGGGTAAGGAGATAGTGTAAAGGAGAAGAAAGGGAGGTAGAGGGAAAAACAAGTAGAAGGGAGAGAGGCAGCATGAAAGCGGACTGTAGGCAGAATGTGAGACTGAGAGGGAAGGCGACAAAAGAGAGAGAGTGGGCGTGCGAATGGGCGTGATAAGGGGAGGTAATCATCGAGTTCGTCGCCGAGACGCGGAGGTTGTCGATGGCGTCACCAGGGCGACGGCGGCCGCGAAGCCCGAATGGAAGCCTTGCGACGAGATGGAGCGAGGGAGCTCCCGTCGGGCGGCTCGCGACGCCCCCGTCCTCTGATCATGAGAGCGGTTCTCGTGAGTTTGTCGGTAATGGAAAGCCAGTTTATTGCTTCGTATTGTATCGTCTCCGGATTTCCGTGCGGGCCCGGGCATGCTGGGCGCGTGATGTCGGTCCGGGGCGCGATCCCAATTACATCGCTCAAATGACATTTCAACGAGTCTGAAGCCAGCGATGCACAAAATATAAATATCTTCAACGTCTCTTAATGGCTGTGCGTTTGTTTCACTTTTTCGTATCATAGATATCTGACAGGTATTCACGGGGCCTCTTGCATAAGGAGACACTCGTGCACATGTAGTCTCACGTACACAAACATTCTGTTTAGCCTCTCACTTTATTTCTTGTAATTTTCCCTTGGCCTGTGTGTAATCTTTTGTTACCAGCTCTGCCTTTTGAATTCGACGTCTGTGAGAATAGATTTCCTCCGACATTTCCTCATCCTTTTTCATGCTGGCAGAATTCTGTTGTTTGTAGTCTATATGAAATAACGCGGATCTGCAGTCGTCAGTTTCATCCTTGCAAAGCGCGACGCAGGATTCACAGACTTTATTGGAATAACAAAAGAAAAAAAACACTCCTATCGGTCTTTTTCCAGTTATTAGAATCCTTTGCCTGTTTTATTTATTCATAGCACACCATGGCAAAAATCTGTTATCGTGTGTTTGAAGTGCAGAAAAGTTGTAAAACCTCATCAAACGCGATTCCAAATCTGCGATAGCGATCGAGTGGATTTTGATGAATTGGCAAGCAAGTGGACTCTGGAGTTTGTCAATCTATGCTAATTTTGGCCAATCCATTAGGATAAAAGTTATTCCCAAATGGCCGTAATAACTGTGTGCTAATTGCGGGAATATGCCTTTGCGGCGGCTTTTAAAGAGGCTCTGCGACTCGCACGGGCAATCTCCCGTTGTTGGCGTGTTTAAAGATGCTGTTTACTCGATCGAGGCCTTTTCATTTTCGTGCTGCGACGGAGGATTTCGCTATCAACTAATTGGCGCTGTTCGCCCGCGTGAGACCGAGCACTTGGGGCCCGAATGAGCGAGCGCTGCTTGGTGATCGCCCTGGCCCCGGGCGCCTGACTTCTGCGGCTCCGGTCTCTGATAGAAGCGCGGTCGGTGAGGCTGAGTGAAAGACTTC
>NW_020872212.1:240561-250561 GCF_003789085.1 Penaeus vannamei
CCTCTTTCCTTTCTCCTCTCTCCTTTCTCCTCTTTCTCTCTCCTTTCTCTCCTCTTTCTTCTCTCTCTCTCTCTCTCTCTCTCCTCTTCTCTCTCTTCTTCTCTCTCTCTCTCTCTCTCTCTCTCTCTCTCTCTCTCTCTCTCTCTCCTGTCTCTCTCTCTCTCTCTCTCTCTTCTCTCTCTCTCTCTCTCCCTCCCTCCTCCTCCCTCGCCTCCCTCCCTCCTCCGTCCTCCCTCCTCCTCCCTCCTCCCACTCCTCTCACCACTCCATCCACTCCCACTCACCACTCCACTCCCACACACCCTCCCTCTGCTCTCTTTCTCCTTCTCCTTCTCTCCCTCCTCTCTCTCTCTCCAATTTGAATATTCCATGCTCGTGGTGCATTATAGAGGCTTGTGATAAACGTTGCAGGTCGTCCCGTGTTGCTCTCAGAACTCCATCAGAGTCTAGATGCGAAGCTAAATATGAGGGTTCTGCAACCGCCGCATCTTTCCTTCGCACACGCACGGATATGAGGGGCTATTTTTAGGGCGCGGGGGGAAAACTCTCTCTCTCATCGCCTCTCTCTCTCTCTCTCGTCTCTCTCTCTCTCTTCTCTCTCGTCTCTCTCTCTCTCTCTCTCTCTTCTCTCTCCTCTCCTCTCTCTTTCCTCTCCTCCTCTCTCTCTTTCTCTCCCTCCCCTCCCTTTATCGCCCTTTCCTCTCCTTCCCTCCTTTTTCCCTCTTCCCTCCCCCTTTACCCTTCCCTCCCGTCCTTCATAACTCTATTCCTTACCTCCTCCCTCATCGCTCTTCCTCACCTCATCCTCCCTCCTTTACTCTTTCTCCTCCCTCCCTTCTTTATCGCTCTCCTTCCTCTAACTTAATCCTTCCCTCCCTCTCCCTCCTCCTCCCTCCCTCGCCTCTTTCCTCTTCCCTCCCCTCCCGAACTCTTGTGCCTCTCCTCCGCTTGCTTAGCCTCGCTTGGGAAATGCTGGTGTTTACTGGCTTTGCACCGCGGCGCAAAGTGTGTTGAGAAATAATTATGCATTTTTTTCATATTTGTGTGTATGTGTGTCTTTGTTTTATTTTTATAGGCCTAATTTCATGGCTCTCCTTTTAGCGTGTTGTCTGTTTCGCTATCTTCATTTATTGGCTCGTTATTCATTTGTTTTCTTTTCTCTCTCACTTCTGCAATGCTCCCTTCAAAAAACTGATTGTTTTGAAACTGAAATCGTGAGACTTTGAAAAATCTCCAGTCCTTTGCTCCACCCGCCCCCCCCGCCTCCTTTCTGCCCCCCCCCCCTGTCCCCCCCCTCCCCCAGTCTTGCCTCTCTCTCTCTCTCTCTCTCTCTCTTCCTCTCTCTCTCTTCTCTCTTCTCTTCTCTCTCCCTCTCCTCCCTCCTCTCTGCTCTCTATCCCTCCCCTCCTCTCTCTCTCTCTCTCTCTCATCTCTCTTCTCTCTCTCGCTCTCTCTCTTCTCTCCTCTGCTCTCTCTTCTCTTGCTCTCTTTCTCTTCGTCTCTCTCTCTCTTCTCTCTCTTCGCTTTCTCTCTCTCTCTTCTTTCTCTCTCTGCTCTTTCTCCTCTCATCTCCTTTTTTCTCTCTCTCACTCCTCTTCTTCTCTCTTTTCTTATTTCTCTTTTCCTCTTCCTTCGCCCTCTTCCCCTTATCCTCCTCCCTCTCTACCCTGCACCTCTCCTCTCTCCCCTCGGCTTCTCTCTCCTCCTCTCTCCTCCTCTCTCCTCTCTCTTTCAGCTTATTCCTGCACGAGAAAATGCCATTGTTTCCCTGCCTGCAAAATCCCATTACAGCTGTAATTTCAGCAATATTATGAAATTCACTTTTGCTTTGAAGCCGGAGAATGACTTTGCAGCATTATTCTCTTGCTAATTGACAATGTATTTTGGAGATGGCATTGGCAGATCGATGTGCTATTTCTGTGGAGCGAGGCCGGGTGCTGGGCTGCTTGCGTATTTGCTTTTGTTTGTTTGTGTGTGCGTGTGCATGTGAGTGATTGATTGAGTGAGTGAGTGAGTGAATAAGTAAGTAAGTGTGTGCGTGTGCATGTGAGTGATGGAGTGAGTGAGTGAGTGAGTGAGTGAGTGAGAGAGTCAGAGAGAGTCAGAGAGTCAGAAAGTGTGAGCGTGAAAGAGAGTGTATCTGTGTCTGTCAGTCTGCCTCTGCTTATCTCTCTGTGCCTGCGCGTGCGCGTGCGTGCATGCTTGGACAGATGAAGAGTAAATATCCCGCTGCCCTTTTGATGATATATATTTCATTCGGCTTTTAATAGGTTTTGTCAGACAGTCTCCGCGATGGTTTATTATCATGGCCGTTATTTTCCAGAGCAGGAACAGCAGCGGTAGCAATATTAATAACCGAAGTAATAATAGCACTATTAGTATTAGTGTTATTGTTTGTAGCAGTAGTGGTCGTGGTAGTGTAGTAATAGGTTTGGCCATAATGATAGTAGTAGTAGCAGTAGTTGTAGTTGTTCTTGTGGTTGTAGTTGAAGTTGCAATTGTGATTATAGTTGTAGTAGTAATTGTAAATGTAGTTATAGTAATAGATGCAGCAGTAACTGTAGTTGTAATAGTAATAGTAGCAATACTAGTGCTAGTTGCAGTTCTACCTGTAGTTGTTTTAGTTATAGGAATATTGATAGAATAAGTGGCATTGGTATTTGTTTTTGGATAGTATTATTATTTTTTTTTTTTAGTAGTAATACTACTGCCGGTGACAGTGCTCCAAGCAACAAAACGTTGCCACGCGGCCGGCAAACGGACGGTTAAAATCAACGCTGCTCGGAGTAAACATCGAACCCCGTTTTAGTAAATTCCTCTCTCCCTGACGCAAGAAAAGCTAATTTACTAATTGGATATTGATTTAATTACTCCGCATTTTACGAGTAGAAATGAGGCTTCTTTTAACATCCACAGGTTAAAATGTGTCCCAGGGGGAGGAATTGGGGTTAGGAGTTAAAGGGAAAGGGGGCCGTTCCGTTAGGTCGAGTAGGGATCGACACGCGGGTTTTGTATCGATTATTTCGCGGGGTGGCGCGGGGGGGGGGGGGGTATTGTAGCTCCGGGTGCGTTTACGGGACGGAGGAGAGGAAAGGAAAGGAAAGGAGAAGACAAGGGGGAAGAATAGCAGTGGTGAGGAGAGAGAAAAGAAGAGAATATTGGGAAACGGAGAGGGGAGGAGAGGAGGAATGACAAACTCAGAGGTATACATTGTTACAGACAAATGCATGCAGACACAAGAGTCCAGAATAGGCCTAAAGAGAATTTAAGGGGTAACGCTTATGTAAAAGATCAATAGAGATTGAAAATGGAAGAAAATCGCGGATACGAGGATGAATCTTGGCCTTAAAAAGGAGCGACAGAGGAGGAGAAAGACGGAAGAGTGAAGGGTAACTGAAAGTCGAGCATATGAGGCTAGAATACTCCAACGACTGAGACTTTAATTCTATCAAAAGGGGCCCTGCTTAAGGCCACGGGATCCCCCTGTTATGATGCCGAAAAGGTCCACTCGAGGGGGGGGGTCTCGTCGAGCGGTGAGAGGGGAACGCGGTGCCGGGGCGAGGCGCGAGGGAGGGCATCGCAGGGTGGACGGGGCGGTGAGGGGAGCGGTCGTGTCGTCTGGTGAGAGTGGGGAACGCAGGGATGACGGCCGGGCGATGGGGAAACACTGGGTGGTGACTGCTAGTGAGAGAAGCTTAGGGTGACGCCTGGGGAGTGAGGGGAGCAGTGACGTCTAGGTGCGAGGTTAGTCACCTCCAGGAAGCCGTTGATGGCAGTGGAACGTGCAGTACCTGGCGGTGGTTGACGAGCTGCGTCCAAGTTCGGGAAGTGGCAGCGCCGGCGAGGTCCCTCGGGGCGGCGCTCGTAGGCTAACATGCTGGCTGTGATTAGCGCCATGTTTAATCACAGGCAAAATGCGTTGCTTATTTTGAGCGATTGGATTAGCTTCCCGCCCGGTGATCCAATCAAGATCTAAAACTGAAATTAACATTGTATGCAAATAGTCTAATGGAGATCGTTTATTAGATCAGCTAACGATTTTACCTGCGCGAGGGGAAAAGGCATCCGTCCCGAATAACTTGGGCTGCGGCGTTCAGGCTCCAGATTATTCTAATGAACGCCATAAAAATCGAATAATATCACCTGGCCGATCACTCGACTGAGCCATCGCGAGGCACGCAAAGACGTCGAGTCCTGTTCGGCGCGAAACTCGGCTCCCGGGCCAGGAAATTGCCTTCTGATGCATCGGCGCCGCTTCGTTAGAGAAACAAATTTATTCCCCGCGAATCACGGGAGCATTTGCGAAGGGCGCTCGGGCGGAGGGGGCGGGAAGGGGGAGGGAGGGGGGAGATGTATGCACCAACACAGGTATTTGGAATGAAAGTGCGAGATTTAGAGTGGGGAAGACAGACTGATAGTGTATATAGAGAGAACTGAGAGAGAGAGGAAGAGAGTAGGAAAGAAAAAAGGAAAATAAAGAGAGAAAGAGGAAGAGAGTGAGGGTGGGGGGTGGGGAAGGAGACGGGAGCACATTCTCTGAGAGTGTGAGTGTGAGTGAGAAAGAAAGAGAGAGAGAGAGAGAGAGAGAGAGAGAGAGAGAGAGAGAGAGAGGAGAGAGAGAGAGAGAGAGAGAGGGAGAGAGAGAGAGAAGAGAGAGAAAATGTAGAAAAAAAGATCCAGACACAGAGAGAAAGGATAGTGTGAGGGAGCTGGAGAAAGAGCGAGAAAGCTGGAGAGAAAGTGAGAGTGGAATGATGAGAAACAAATTGAGCGAAAAAATAGTTGAAAGAAAAAGGAAGCAAAAGAAAAGAAAAGAAAAGGAAAGAAAACCCGGCAGTATTATTTCAGATTTCAAAATAATTTTCCTCCGTGCTCAATGCCGGCGAAATAAAGATTGTTGTTCTGCCTCCCAAGAGCTGAGTGTTCCGCCTTTGTCAACTTGGCTGCGGAGACGGGATGCAGGGTGCCAGGGACACTTCAGGGGAGCTGTTTCAGGGAGAATTTGCTTCAGGGGAGGCTGTTTCAGGGAGAATTTGCTTCAGGGGAGGCTGTTTCAATTTGCTTCAGGGGAGGGAGGAGGGAGAAGGAAAAGGAGAGGAGGGAGGAAGAAATGAAAGAACGGCATTTTGTTGGATGTGAGGAGAGAGAGAGTGCTATTAAGGGAGATTTACTTGCCGAAAAGATGGGAGGCGTAGATAGATCAAGGGAGAGAGAATATGTATGATGCTTCAGGGAGAATTTACTTTCAGGCGGAGGCTTAGTGTTCAGGGAGAAGACTATGATAAAAGAAAGAAAGTTAGGAAATTTGTTAATGTCATAGGGGACAGAGCTAATGACGAGGAAACAAGGGGGAGGACGTATATCCCAGAGGAGAGAGCATGATGGATTAGTAGAGACGAAACGAGCAAAAGTATGTATGATTCATAAATAGAACAATTGCGATATGCAAAAAATAAGAAATTTAGCCTTTAATATGCTGCACGGGAGAGAGTGCTTAAGGGAGGTTGTGCTTCAGGAGGCTGCGTACAGAGGAGACTTCTCCCTTAGGGAGACTGTTGCATGGCCGGAGGAGACACGTAGTGTTCAGGGTAGACTATGGAAATATGACGGAAAATGAGCAAAGAGGAGACGCTGACAGAGAATGGTGAGAAAGAAAATATGAGACGAGTCAGGTAATTTATTGGTTTTTACGTGCAGGAAGCATGAGGAGTGTAATAAAATCTTAGGGGATTTCACTTGAATAAGTATGGGTTTAAAGACCACTGAAATATTAGTAGGAGACACTCGAGAATTGGATATACTCACGGTTAATATTAGTAGGTATATTAGCGAGCACCCGCGTTCCAAATTCGGAACTTCTTGCATCGTCACACGGTACTTACACCGTCTCTCTTTTTTTCCTTTCCTTTTTCATATCATCACTCTTTACATCAGCCTCTTATAATATCTACAAATAGATCCCTCAAAAACATACCAACACAAAATATATATCAATCAAGAAATACAATTCTCATTCTCATCAATCATCTCTCAATATCATACCTCTCTGCTCATCTCTTCTGCTTCTCTCTCTCCCTCTCTCTCCTTCCTCTCTCTCGTCATCAGTATTACATCAGCCCTCTCACTCGTGATCTCACTAGTCCTCTCTCTCCTATTATTAATATAGAACAGAATAAAAAAGGAAGAGCGACAAACAGAGAAAGAAATTATCCCGTCTCCTGCTCTTTTTTCGCTCTCCCGTTCTTCATGCATACTTCTGCTTAAATACTTCCTCTTCTCACCTCTCTCTCTTTCTGCCTCTCCTCTCCCTCTCCTCTTTCTCCCCCCGCCTAGCTCTCTCTCACATACTCTCTTTTCTTCTCATTCTCTCTCTCTCCGGTCGTCTCCGTCTGTACTATCTCCCTCTTCTCTCTGCTCTCATCTCTTCCTCTCCCTCTCTCTCTCGTCTCATCTCTCTGTGTGGTGTGTGTGTGGTATGGTTTGTGTGTCTCCACCGTCTCTTCATTCTGTCCCTCTGTCTGTCTGTCTCTTTTCTTTCTTTCTTTCTTTCACTCTCTCGTCTCTCTCTCTCATTCTCTCTCTTTCTACATACTCAATCTTAGCTGATAATACTATGATTATATATAGTATATATATAATATATAATTATATGAGTAATAAGAAATAGGTATAATTTTATATGAATATAAATATATATATATAAATTATATAAATAATTATAAGAAATTAATATATATATATATATTTATAATATAAAATATTTGTTGATCTAACATATATATATAATATATAAATTATATATCCCATCTCCTTCTCTCAAATTCAATCATCTATCCTCTCCCTCTCCCTCCTCACCTCTTCATTTGTTTTTAATTTTTAATTGCATTAAACGACAACACTCTACAAGTAAAATAAAATCTCAGAAAAGCACAACACCATGAAGGAAATCTATCTCATCTATTCGTGCGGCAGAAGTCAACTACGAAAAAAAGTCATCGTGGCCTCCCCTTCTTTTTTTTTTTCCCTCTTTTCGTCTTCCTCGCTTACCCAATCTCCTCATCTCCTCCTCCTCGTCTCTCTCTCTCAACTCTCTCTCTCTCTCTATCTCTGTCCTCTCCTCTTCTCTCTCTCTCTGTCCTCTCCCTCTCCTCTCTCTATCCCTCTCCCTCTCTTTCTATCCCCTCTCGGGTAAGCGGGCGGGGAGGGCGGCAACTGGCAGACTGGGCAGCGCGTAGGGTTGGCAAACAAAGGTTCCAAGCCAGGCTGCCCGTGAATGCATTGCCAGTGTGTTCGACCGTATTGATTCGAACGTCTTGAGAACTATTAGAGATGAAATTCGCCTATGATGACGATTATTGACGTTCGTATAGATTTCCGAAGGCTAATGGCTGTGTTCCTTCGTTTTATTTATCATCATTTCCTTTTTTTTCGGGTTTCCAGGGCACAGCATGCTATGATTGGCTAGCGTGTGTATACATCTCAAGCACAGCGAGCCAATCACAGCTCGCGTTTGGTGCTTCCCCTGGCCGTCCTTCGAGAGACGGCTTGTCGCCAGAAAATGTGCAGAGAGACTAAATTTGTATGAATAAGAGAGCAAGGAGGGAGAACGGCGGGAATAATCGAACGCGACGGAGACTCGCACACTGGGTATGATTAGGCGGTTGCAGCTGGTCTCATGATTCACGGTTTGGGACAGGGCGGCCTTGCGTGCTGCCCGTATCGCTTTCTTCGTTTTTTCATTTAATTTTTGAACTTTCATCATTTTTTACATGAATTTTGCCGTGCAGTGTCTGAAACCGAAATCCAGTCTTTTGGGGAGAGGGATCTGTGCGAGATTTCATTATTTGACGACATAGCATGTTCCTGAGGCTCCCGCAAACATGAAACGTATTTTTTCTTTCTCTTTTTTCCTTCGGGGAAGCGAGGCCAGAGCCGCACCGGTTCCCGCCTCCGCCATTCATCACTAAATCGCTCGGGATATGAAGAATCCATCCATTGTCAAAATGTGAATCAAAGCGGCCGCTTCTACGGAAGGCTATCATTAGTCAGGATTCTGTGAAACCTATTTTTCCATAACGGCTTTGGAATGTTTGCGTGCGTGTCCTGTGAAGGGAAAGTTTTATTTAGGACATTATACTTTTTTACGTTTGGTGATACCGCCTTTCCTCTTGGAAGTGTTTGCACAGTCCTCTTATATACTACAAAGTCTTTAATTGCTTGAATCTCTTAAGTAATGGTAGCAGTTGGGGCAATGTTTTTGGTTGAGGCTGCAAACTTTTAAATCAGCATGTAGGAAAACGGTACTTTATAATGTTCGATTCAAAATACTCCACCTTTTCCCTACATATTAACAATATATACTGGGTATCAACATCTCACTTTGTAATAAGGCAAACTATGGGTGAACGATTGAATGTTGTGATATATGTTATAGGAAAATCAGTTCTCCAGCAGAACACCACGTTAGATATGTGCTTCTACTGATTACCTGGTATGCACGGGCATGACTACATGGAAATGATCCTCATAGTGGCTACTTTCCATAGAGAGAAAAATCAGATAGCGATATGGAAACAGCTAGCGGTCATCAGTCATAAGGTGAGTAGCAGAGCGGGTGGAACACGAAATAGATGCTTGATCTTTCTTCTTTTATAAGGCTTTAGACTCTATAGTCTATACTCCCTAGATCAGAAAGTGTAGCTTTTTGTACAAGGTCTATAGCATTAGCATACGGACTTCAATATTGACGTCCCTTCTTGATGGGAAGTCCCAGGTACCCCGTAGTGGTATCGTAGTGTAATGCCACGATAAAGACGTAATGAACACCCCCCTCCCTTCGCCCATGTGTATCATCAGAAGCCCTTAGCAGCGCCGGGGAATATAAAAGCTGCAACTAGCGTCGGCCATACTGTCAGCAATTTGAAATGACTTATAGTGAGCAAACAACTGGAAATCAAGCATTGCCATAAGATATTGGCGGATGAAGCAAGAAAAACTATTTTAAAGCAATTACGCCTGATCACTTGCATGAATTTTGATAATGTAGACATCCAACGAATAACAACCCTCAGTCAAAACCAAAAGATGTAGTATCTTCATTTGTAACCTTCGGGACGACTGCTTTGACCTTTGTAAAAGCAACAAAATAGAAGGAATCTGAAGATATGAGATCAGCGGTCTGCCGTGGAGGGCATGACGTAATATAGTCCTCGGCGGCTTGTTTCATTACGTGGGCGCAGTGTAAAACGGATGCGTCTGAACCGGGTTTGAGGTGTATGCCGAGAAAGTGCTCCCGAGAACCTTCCTTTGATATAAGTCGCAGTTTCTACGTGATGCAGTGGCTATAGTGGTGCATGGCGTTACGATGCAACCAGACCTGCTGCCAATAGAAGGCGAAAGATTGAGCTATCAGAGCTAATCCAGCTGACGTTTCCAACGGCCCTCCAGCAAAATGAATCTGAAAAATCTAGGTCCTATTCATGAAGGTCCCAAACTCGTTGCTTTCACCCCGTCAGTTTTAGCAGCCGCAGGATGAAAGGGGCTTCGGCCAAATCCTTTCATTCTTGGGGTCATGTAACACCTAGGGCTCCTGCACCCACTTGCTAGGATACGGTGTCGCCAGCCTCTCGTCCTCCCGTCTGCGCCGTGCCTCGGGGAACTTGGCTCGAGCCTTAGGCCGGAGTGTCTCCCTTGGCGGCATAAGTGAACCGTGAACTAGCAGTGGCCAGTCCGTGCAGCTGACATTCCTGTTCTAGGTTATGTAATTAACTGTAGGGTAGACATGGCTCCAAGGGGAGGATGAGAGCTGGTCGCAGCATAAGAAACAAACTGCGCTGAGGACTTGTCATTGTTGCTGTTATAATAATTTTACTTTGCGGCTGTGATTGTGATGATGGATTATTAGTATATCAGGCTTGACTCTGGCGATATGAAAGGTTATGATAGTTTCAAACATTTACGTCATCAGTGATAAAAGTTTCTTGTTTGGAGTAATAGTAAA
>NW_020872212.1:255561-258061 GCF_003789085.1 Penaeus vannamei
CAAGGACAAAGGAAGCGCGCACTTGCTTAGTAAAAAGGAAAACCCCAGAAGCAAATCCCGGACAGGAACGACCTCGCAATTTACAATTTATACGGACCAGCTGGGGGCTGCGTCCTGCACATGGGTCCTCCTTCGTTCATTCAGGTATACCATGGAACGTTTCGATATAACTTGAACGTTGAATGACTTTAGTAAGGAAAAAAATGGTGATTGAAAACCTACACGTATGCATCAAAAGGAATATTGGCAGCGAGAAGGAACCAAACGAAATGACATAAAAATAGAAAAGGAGGAAAGAAAGAAAATTCCAAAAGGAAAAGTGGAATTGGTATAGAGGTTTACGAGGATAACTAACCAAAATGAAAGACATTCCAGCAGCCTTTCGTAATCGATAGTTTATAAATCCTAAGAAAAAAAAAAAATAACACTGAATACTGATAATCCTTAAGTAAAAAAAAAAAGAAAAAAAAAAGAAAGAAGAAAAAAATGTTTTTCCAGTGACGATGATATCAGTAACTTATAAAAATAACACCAGTGATAAAGATAATGATCACAACAATAAGAACATCATCAACAACAACAATAACTATTGCAAGAAAAGCAATAATATTTGTACTTGCAGTGATGATTACATATTTTGTACATTATCCTTGTATCTCTATTTCCCTGTGCAGTACCAGCGATCAGAGACGTTAGCTTTAAGCACACATGAATAAACATCCCCAAAGTCTACAGATGAAACAGGCCAAACTGTGCAACAAACTTTCCAATCTGTTACGTTTCCCTCTAATTGTACTCTCGTCAACCGCAGTATAGTTATTAGTACAAGAGACTCTTGGTAGGCGGATCACAATAATAACCGGAGAGAACTACCTCTCTCGACTTTAACCGGCGCTTTGTCGTTAGCCCCATTCAAGGCCTGTTGTGGTATTGTGTGTTTACCAATATATAAAGTTTGTAAATCGTTCACAGAAAGTCCCAACCAAAATATTTCGAGTTCAATACCGATTGCTCCATATACAACAGGCAACCCTCGATATTTATTTCCCTTTGTGTTTGTTTAGAATGAACTGGAGGCAACATACCGGTTTCATTGACAAGCATGCACGGTTCTGTTTCTCCATTATACCCACACCATCGAGGAGAAGCAGATATATTTCAATACCGTCATTTTACAATCATAACATAAGCATGTTGTATATGATACCTTTACATTTCTTTCCTGTAAGACTCGTGATTAAATCCAGTATCCCCATTTCTAAGGTAGACTTGTTTAAATATAAAGCATATATTATATATATATATATATATATATATATATATATATATATATATATATATATATATATATATATGTACCCTATATATATATATATATATATATATATATATATATATATATATATATATATATATATATATACATACACGCATGCATAGAAATACCAATTTACTTTACTTTGGCATGTAATACAACACTCCAGATGCACCCTTCGCTGTCTGGAATGTTACGTTACGCAATGAAAATGTCAGAAACAAATATATCGCAGCAAGAAAGAGGACTCTGCCTGAGCGACGGGACTATATTTAACAGGAGGTCGAGATATTGCACAACGTCTGATTGGGATTTGATCGCCTTTTAGCTGGACTGACATCAGAATTCTCGAAAGGGTTTGGCTTAAAATACTGATTGAAAAGCAATGGTTCTTCTCGATTAAATCGTAGTGTGTTGATGGTGATAAAGTATAAGGCGTCCTTGTGTTCATTTGATAGTTTGATGAATTTTTCAGATTCTTTTGGAGGAAGGAAGACCAGTAGAATATTCCTTTCTCTCTCTCTCTCTCTCTCTCTCTCTCTCTCTCTCTCTCTCTCTCTCTCTCTCTCTCTCTCTCTCTCTCTCTCTCTCTCTCTCTCTCTCTCTCTCTCTCTCTCTCTCTCTCTCTCTCTCTCTCTTTTCCGGCTTCGTTCATTTGCTTTAACCACAGTCCGTGTTTTTTGCATTTACTTCTATTTGCTCTAACCTTTTGTTCTCTTATGGCATCCTTTGGGAATGGATTGTATTTGGGGTGTACATATTTCACTTAAATATTTATATTCTTGAGGATATGATAATATCACAAAACTAGATAAGAGGTAAGCAGAATGGCACAATCGCAATAGGCTGAAAAATCGGTAGTTCCGTCAGATAGGACTACAACACGCCTGCTGAATGAGACTGGGTAGGCAGGCTGAGTCAGTCACCCAGGGTAGCCAGAGTAGTGGAAGTCACTCAGAGTAGCCAGGCAAATGTAAGTCCCCAGGGAAGTCGGGTAAATATAAGTCACCATGGAAGCCAGACAGATATGTCATCCAGGAAAGCCAAGCAAATATAGGTTACCCATGGAAGCCAGGAGAATATATCACCTAGGAGACCAGGCATATATATATATAAGCTACCCTTGTAAGCCAGGCAAATACATATCACTCAGTGTAGTCACCTATGAGGCCAGATGCAGCAATC
>NW_020872212.1:263061-265561 GCF_003789085.1 Penaeus vannamei
TATATNCGGTGTGACATCAATGGTATTGTTGGCAACCACATAACGCTGTGTCCTTAAGATGACGATGGGCCAGCCCTTCACCCTCCTTCAACCTCTCACGACCCCCCTCCCAGGGGACCTCCAGGCCCCCCCCCCCCCTTCCCTTCGAGGGCTAGGAGAGCTGTATAGACATGTCAGGTCAGCAGCGCTCCTCTCCGCGCCTTTGTTGCTGAACTGCGGGAGCTTCCTTTACGTGGCAAGGAGGAGAGGCTCTCATTCTGCCGTTTTATCTTTCCCTCTCCTCCTTCCTCATATTCTTATCGTCGTCGTCGTCGTCATCGTCCTTACTCGTTTTCTTCCTACCTACCTATTCTTCCTCTAATCTTCCATTTCTACCTTCCTCTTTTCTTCCATTTCTATCTTCCCGCATTCCGTAAACCAGGAAGCAACAGCAGGGAATCACACATGATACCAGGAGATTCGACGCCGGTGTTTCTGTGGGTGGCGTGTGTTGTCTGTTGCGTCTGTTGGTAGTGCTTGGTATGGTGAGAGTACTGGGCTGGTATTGGGGGGGGGGCTTGGTGGTTGCGCAATTGTATGATACCCTTGCTCTCTTTGTTGACTGTTTTTTTATTTATTCTAGTGTTCTATTTCTTCTGTTCGGTTTTCCCTTTTAATTTTTTTTGTTTTCTTTTCCTTTCTTTTCTTTTTGCTCTTTCTTCTTCTATATCATCTCTTCTCTTCTCTCCCCATCCCTTCTCTTTTCTTTTCATCTCATCCTCTTCTCTTCATTTATCATAGCTCTCCTATCTTTTCATCTCTTCTATTCTACTATACTCCCCTCCTCTCCTCTCCCCTCTCACTTCTACTCACCACTTTCCCTCTTTCTACCCCCTCCTTCTCAGTGCGTGCATCCTTATACCGTAGACGTGCGTGTATGTCTGTGCGTGCGTGCTCCCCCACAAGCATCTAACGTGGGTTCGAGCGCCGCGTGTCCCCCGGGCTGCTCTGTCCCCCACTCGACGGGATTCGCGATAAATATTCAGGAGGAGCAGCCTCCCCCGGAAGGCAGCGCTGCTACAGAGTTTGAGGGAGAAAACGTTGTATCAAAAGTGTGAACGAAAGTTTCGATCATCTGGATAACTGCTGTGCATTTGGAACGGGCACACGGATTTGCTTTTAAGGGTGTGCGATTTTATTTGTTTTTTGGGAAGGGGGTGCGGGGATGGTGAACACTGCTGGGTGAGGTGGTGGTGGATGAGGGGAACATTCTGCAAATATGTTTTTTTTTGGTGATTGTGATGTTGTTTCGAATGGTTTTGATGCAAATTTGAAGCGCCTGTAATTGGATGACATAAAATATGCAAAACCCATTGTATCTGCACCATCCACAGATTTATTCAAATGTGTTTTACCTTACTTATAAAACGTATGCTGTATCATTCGCCAGCATTTGAACTGTAGCATAGGGCACCTGTACCTTAAGTACAAGAGGGCTTCCACGCCGCCGCAGGGGCGCCGCGCCGGCAAGGGCTCCCTCGGCCACCGCGGCCATCGATCACTTACCGGCCGAGGCAATCGCGTCTCGCCGGAACCTGAGCCATTCGCGGCCGCCGCTTCCCGCTTTACGAGCGAGATCGGCGCCGCGGCCGAGTCGGGATCCGGGGCCAGGGGATCCCGGGCGGCCTTGGGAGGACTCGGTCTGCGGACGGGCGTGCGGTGGCGATGCTACCAGTGGCACTGTTGCGGTTTTTGGCACTGGTGCGCTGAGATGGTCACCGTTGTCTTCACGTTACTATTTACAAATGATGCATCGATTTGCATTCTTGACATGTGTATTTTTAGAACGTGTGAATTCCAAACATGGCCTCGTTTTTGGAAGTCTCTTAACGTATCCGCGAATATCCTATCCATCCTTGTTAACTGATGTTTAGCAGTATATCCACATAACCCATTTATCCCGTGTTGATTGATGTCGCTGAAAGATGGAGTGAAATGGCCATGTAATGAGGTCGTTGGAGGCAGCTAATTAAGCCCGAATGTTCCACGTCGCTATAACGTTTCGCGCCATTTTTTTTTCTCTCACGGCGAGGTATGGATGTCGATTTTTATTTATTTCGTCACTAAGGGTTTATTTATGCTTGGATTTGATGAGGTGTTTATTCATTGTTGCATTTCTTTGTTTTTTATTATTATTTGAACATTGACGCCACACACACACACACACACACACACACACACACACACACACACACACACACACACACACACACACACACACACACACACACACACACACACACACACACACACACACACACGCGCACACACACATGCGCACACACACGCACACGCACACACGCACACACACGCACACACACACGCATACGCACGCGCGCGCACACACACGCACGCACATATATATATATATATAATATATATATATATATATATATATATATATATATATATATATATATATATTATATATATATTATATATATATATAGATATAGATATA
>NW_020872212.1:275561-288061 GCF_003789085.1 Penaeus vannamei
GTGACGGCCAGGAGTTAGTGGGCTGATGGGCGGCTCTTGGATAGGTGTGTCCCAGGCTGAGTGGGAGTGGCTGGCTCCTAGTTTGGGAGGCCCTCGGGGGTGAGGGGGTTGGCTGTTGGAGGGGGAATGGATGGATGGGGTATGGGGGGGGCGGAGGATGGGATGAGCACGATTTGGGATCTCCTTTATGCATTGACGTCTGTGTATATGTTTGAATCTCTTTTCTCTACCTCTCTTCTCCCTCCCTCTTCCAACTTCCACCTGTCACGTGAGTTTATGTATCAGTTGATATACATTCTTAAAACTATTCCTCCCTCCCCCGTCCCTCCGCCCCCTCCTCCTCCTCCGGGGTCAGACGGAGTCGTCGCGTATGTCATTTCGAGTCGCTGGCCGGAGCGGAGCCCGGCTTTATGGCGTCATGATGTGTTCATATGGCACTTGGCGGCGGGCACACGTCATGCCGCGACAGCCGCAGGGCCACAACTGACACCCAAGTGACCCCGAGAGGTTGTATATGGGTTTGGAGCGAGAAGAAAGTGTCATTCGAAGGAGAGACGCAGCCGAAAATAGCAACCCCGCGTGGCAAAGAGAGAGAAAAGAAAGCGCAGCTCGAACAAGGGATAAAGGGCAGACGAGAAGAAAAGAGGAGAGCACAAAGACAGCTGCACCTGCACACAAAGGAGCAAGGAGGAGGGGCGGGAGCGCGGGGGGCGGCGTCGAAATGCGACGGAGAGTGTAACATGGAGAGTCATTTGGCGTCCTCCGGGGCCGAGTTAGCTCAGAGCCCAAGTTTACTAATTGGCTGCCCCGGGAACTTGGACACTTGGAGTAAAGACTTGGGAATAAGCTATCGATCTCGCAGGTGACGCCGCGGGAAGGAGGGCGTCCTACGGCAGCTGGAGAAGCCCTTACGGCATATGGGCGTCGGCGGGGAAGGAGTGGGGGTGGGGGTGAACATTTCCCTTGTTAGAGAAGTAATGGTAAATCTATTGACAACTATGACGAAGGTATTCGCGATGACTAAGTTTATGCTTAATAATAATCACAGTAATGTTGCTGATAATTATGGTTAAGATAATCATCTTACTGACGCAAATGATAATGATTAGGCTGATGTTACGCCCAAGTGTATGCATTCGTGCAAAGTGTGCCAGGGGTGTGATAGTCCAAGGCGCAGTGGGAATGAACTGGGGGAAAGGAAACCGACGAGACATTAAAAAGGATTATGGAGATTAGGGAATTTAGACAAGTAATTAAAGGCGAGGATTAATTTGGAGATAATGATGATTGCAGGAAAGAGAAGACTTCGCTAATTACATTAACTCGATGTTATATTTATTATTATTTTAATCCGATTTACACCTGGAATAAGAGACAGCATTTCAGTCGTAAGTTGGGACAAGAAAAGCTCATGCGAAGGTCTTGTTCTCAGAAGTAGTAGAAGCGGCGCCGCCAAAGGGACTCGGAGGCGCTCGGCTTGTGTGCGCTGACCGAACTGGAGCCCAGGGCCTATCTCTTGTCCATCGGGATTACAATACGTATATAACATGCCTTGTGACAAAGAACCATTCTTTCTTCTTGTTCCAGCTCTAAATCGTCTTCACTGCCTTTTTCTCAAATGTCTCCCGGTCTCTTCATTTGTCATTGTGTTTTGTAATTGAAATATCTTAGTGACGTAATCTTAGCTTGTGCTAGCGTGTAGGAGAAGCACCGGAGCCATCCTCGCGTGAAGGATCGTTGTCGCGAGTTCAGGCGGCCATCCCGGCTGCTTGAGTGGGGTTTCCACCAGCGAGAGAGGTCGTTGTGACGGAGAAATGAAGATTAATCTCATGGTGGCGGTTCTTGCCCTGCCACCAAAAATTAGTTACGTTCATGGCCTCTAATCTCCGGAGGGGCGACTTTTCCGGCAGGGGCTGCAGTCTCCTGTAGGGCGACGCAGCCGTGCAAGACCTGCCCCTGCTCAGGTGCGTCGCCCCTGCCACCGAGGGC
Organism: Penaeus vannamei; assembly: GCF_003789085.1. NCBI lineage: Eukaryota > Metazoa > Arthropoda > Malacostraca > Decapoda > Penaeidae > Penaeus > Penaeus vannamei. The sequence goes on from NW_020872212.1 coordinate 277,551, forward strand.
CACAACGACCCACTTAGCCGTTATGGAGAATTATTCTTCCAGCTTATGAAGGCAAATGTTCTGTGGATGGCGTTTTAATGGCGGCCTTTAATTGTGGCCTTCTGTGGGCGGGCGCTGGGTCAGCGCGACTGCGGGCGGGGGAAGATTAAGGCTGCAGGGGGCGGCTGCAGAAGGGCGCGTGGGTGACTGCGCCGGCGTAGGGGCGCTCCGGAGGGCAAGATGAACTTTGTAGGCGAGACCTCTGTGGAGGAATAATTACCGTGGGTTGATCAAATGCAACTTGGGTATCCTAGATCTTGATTCCGGGTCGTGTATCGTGCTGGTTCGCGGATGGGATTCATGCCGTGCAATTATCCCCCTAATTAAACACTAATTATATTGCATGATCCATTCTCAAATTTCCCGCCACCGTAGTTCAGCGAAGTAGTGAGCGTTCTCTCTTCGGATTTTTTGTTCTGATTTGCATTTTCCTTTTCTTTACAGGTATGTGTTCTGGCGGCTTGTGATACCCAGTGCGGATAAAGGTGCGTTTCTGTTCAACAATGATCAATAATATGCTTTTTGAATGTTAAATTGTGTATCTGGCAACCGCTAACAGATACAAATTACGATGGTTGAAGAAAGTTGCAAGCCACACCCACTGCAATAGATCCCGCATTGATTTAACTACCGCTTTCTCTTGTGTAATGAAGATGAGATTTCAGTAATGATTCTATATGCTGATCACCCTTAAATGTTAGACCCTTATAAACTGCAGTCGGTCTAATGAATGGAGTCTGTCTGTTCTTTCGAATAAGGCGTATATCTCCAATCAGTCGCGTAAATGAGGTTTATTAATGTCGTTAAATTCATTAACATTATGCCGAACGAGTGACACTCTGGCTCGAGTGCTGTAATGAAACATTAATTAGAAATGCATGTCGATGAAGGGGTGCGTGTTCGACTGTTCATTTGAAAATATGCTCGCTCAGTGCCAATTTTCATTTGTACTTGTTGATTGGTGTATGTTGAGTGACAGTGAGCCAGCCCCCCCCCCCTCTATCTCTTCTCTCTCTCTCTCTCTCTCTCTCTCTCTCTCTCTCTCTCTCTCTCTCTCTCTCTCTCTCTCTCTCTCTCTCTCTCTCTCTTCTCTCTCTCTCTCTCTCTCTCTCTCCTTCTCTTTCTTCTCTCTTCTCTCTTCTCTCTCTCTCTCTCTCTTCTCTCTCTCTCTTCTCTCTCTCTCTTCTCTCTCTCTCTCTTCTCTTCTCTCTTCTCTCTCTTCTCTTTCTTCTCTCTTCTTGCTTTCTCCTCTCTTCTCGCTTTCTTCTCTCTTTCTTCCCTCTCCTCTTCTCTCTCTCTCTTTCTCTTCCCCTCTCTCTTTCTTTCTCTCTCTCTTCCCCGCCCTCTCTCTCTCTCTCTCTCTCCTCTCTCTCTCTCTCTCTCTCTCTCTCTCTCTCTCTCTCTCTCTCTCTCTCTCTCTCTCTCTCTCTCTCTCTCTCTCTCTCTCTCTCTCTCTCTCTCTCTCTCTTCTCTCTCTCTTTCTCTCTCTCCTCTCTCTCTCTCCTCTTCTCTCTCCTCTCTCTCTCTTCTCTCTTCTTCTTCTCTCTTCTCTTCTCTCTCTCTCTTCTCCCATTCTTCTCTATCTCTCTCTTCTCCTCTTTTCTCTCTCTTCTCCTACTTCTCTTTTCTCTCTTCTCTCTCTTCTCGCTGTCTCTCTCTCTCTCTCTCTCTCTCCTCTCCTCTCTCTCTCTCTCTCTCTCTCTCTCTCTCTCTCTGTGTGTGTGTGTGTGTGGTGTGTGTGTGTGTGTGTGTGTGTGTGTGTGTGTGTGTGTGTGTGTGTGTGTGTGTGTGTGTGTGTGTGTGTGTGTGTGTGTGTGTGTTGGTTCACATTGATAGATGTATTTTTTGTGTTCTGAAATAGATATGCAGCATATACAGGGAGACTGGCTTGGCTCTAACTATTTTTGGTTGAGCTATGCATATGCAAATTCCATATTCAAATGAAACAGAACAAAGCATAAATAACATTATGAATAGATTTTCCTTTTTGAAATCGGGTTAAAATGGAATAGGTATTTTTTTCGACAAAATATTCATTCTGTTAAACTTATACAAGTAATTGTTAACCAACTGTGATTTATTGCACGCCTGTTGATCAGTTTTCAATAAATCAACTTGCTTTATTGTATAACATTGTTTTGTTTATTGTTGTGTGTATTCCGTTGTCAGAGGCTTAATAAATTCAGTTCAGAGTACAGCAAATGAGATTTTAGAGATGGCTGTCACGGTTGTGGTAAAAAGTATTGAAAAATAATAAGCGCCTGAAATATCTTAAAGAAAAAGAGGCGGAAAGCGTCTTGCAATGCGACTGGCGTCTCGACAACGCCAAATCCCCTCACTGTGATTGAGGACTCTTAACGTCGTCGTCTATGATTTACCTGTTTTATTTTAAGATCGTTTTATTGTGAAGCTGGACGAAAAGGGAAGGAACTGAGGGGAGGGGGGGGGGCTTGATCCTCTTCGTCCTCTCCGTTCTTCAATCCCCCTCCTCCTCCTTGTCAAAAGCCGATCGTTCCCCCGCCATTTACTAAATGGGGAGACGCCGATCTTCCCATTGATATCGGAGGAGGCTTCGGCTTCTAGTAATCAGTAGAAAGGCGGCCGTTGCTTCTCCCGTCCAAGTGGACAGGCGGAAATCCCGGCCGGTGCAGGCTGGTCGGTACGCACAGCACCGTAGGCAGGGAGGCCGTTATCGCGTTCAAAAATTTAAAATTAACCGTTGATGGTGTGCATTGGACGACGACCAATCAACGATCAGGATCCTGGAAGGGCGACCAATCAACAGCAGCACATTATTCTTCGAGGATGGCAGAACATCAGGAGGGAGGCTTCCATTTTATTTATTACTTTATTCATTTTATGCTTTTATTTTATTTATGACTTTATTCATTTTATGCTTTTATTTTATTTATGACTTTATTCATTTTATGCTTTTATTTTGTTTATTACTTTATTCATTTTATGCTTTTATTTTATTTATTACTTTATTCATTTTATGTTTCTCTAAATCTGGTTGCATATACAGGATTTATGTTGGCATGATGTTCGATACCGATGCTGTGAAGGTGGTGTGAGGGGAAGCCACCGTGGGTATGTGGAGGCACGGCGGACGGAGGGGCCGCTCTCGAACTGCTCTTTCTCCCCCTCCGTTTCCCTCTCTTTCCTCGCTTGCTCTGCTGTCTGTCCTGCGCTCTCTCCCGCATCTAATATTCCCGCATTCCTGAATTCCCGGCTGCATCACGCTCGCTCTTCTTTTTAGCATTCCATCATGGTCAGCCTTTTCTGACTTTCTTGTCTACTTTGCCCCTCTGGCGTTCTCGACGGATCGTCCCGGCATTTTACCATTTATCTTTTTCCTCAGTTCCTCCTCGATCCTGCTGTTCTGTGTACCATCCCTTAGGTCTCTCCTGGTCTCTCTTCCCCATACCCCTTTTCTCTGGCTCCCTTTCATCATATTTCTCCCTGTGACGTTTCTTGAGGGTTAACCATTTTCATTTTCGAACGATGCGAGGCTTACCTTCAGTATCCCTCTTTCCTTCCTCCCCCCTCCTTACCTCTCTTTCTCCCACCCTTCCTCCCTTTCCCCCTCCCCTCCCACCTTCCTCCCTTTCCCCTCCCCACCCTTCCTCCCTTTCTCCCTCCCCCTCTTTCTTCCTTTCCTACCTCCTTCTCTTCTCCTCCCCTCCTCCTCCTCCCGCCTCCTCCTCCTCCTCCTCCTCCTCCTCCTCCTCGCCTTCTCTTCCTCCTCCTCCTCCTCCTCCTATTCACCTCCCCTCCCCCTCCCTCCCCTTCCAGTGTCATTTGCAATTAATTTGTTTACTCTGCCGGAGCCTCTTGCATGGGCGTTTGCCTGAAAGTGGAATATTCTCGATTATTGGAATCGGAGTAGATTCTCTGTCTGTCTCTCCTCTCTCTCTCTCTCTTCTCTCTCTCTCTCTCTCTCTCTCTCTCTCTTCTCTCTCTCTCTCTCTCTCTCTCTCTCTCTCTCTCTCTCTCCTCTCTCTCTCTCCCTCCGTGTCCTCTCTCCTTCTCCTGTCTCTCTCTCTCTCTCCTTCTCTCTCTCTTCTCTCTCTCTTCTCTTCTCTCTCTCTCTCTCTCTCTCTCTCTCTCTCTCTCTCTCTCCTCTCCCTCCCCTCCCCCCCTCCCTCCTCCCTCCCCTCCCTCTCCCTCTCCTCTTCCTCCCTCCGTCTCTCTCTCTCTCTCTCTCTCTCTCTTTCGCTCTCTCCTCCTCTCTCTCCCTCTCTCTCTCTCCCCCCTCCCTCTCCTCTCCCCCCCCCCCCCCCTCTCTCTCCTCTCTCTCCTCTCTCTCTCTCTCTCTCTCTCTCTCTCTCTCTCTCTCTCTCTCTCTCTCTCTCTCTCTCTCTCCTCTCTCTCTCTCTCCTCTTCTCTTCTCTCCTCTCCCCTCTCTCCTCCTTCTTCCTCTCCCTCTCCCTCTCTCTCTCTCTCTCCTCTCCATCTCTCTCTCTCTCTCTCTCTCTCTCTCTCTCTCTCTCTCTCTCTCTCTCTCTCTTCTCATCTCTTGTGTGTTCCATGATAGTTGGGACTCGAGGAGGGTAGTCAAGTAGTGGGTCTTTTCATCTCCGGCGTGCCTGATCAAGGATGCGCCCGAGATGCAGCATCAGAGATTCCGATAGGCCGGATGCACTTATGCGTTTCGGTTTTAATTGTTGTTGACCTCCGAATATGGAAGTTGCAAGGGGGGGGGGGTAGAAGGAGGAAGGGAAAGAGGAATGTGATGGTAAAGGAGGAAGGGGAGGAGGAGGTGAAAGAAGCAAGGGGAGGCGGAAGTGGAGGAATAAGGCCAAGACAAAGAGGAAATGAAGGAGGAAGGAAAGACCGGGAGAAGTGGGAGGGGAGGAATAAGACCAAGAGAAAGAGAAATGAAAATGGAGAAGGAAGAAAGGAAGATGATTTAACGGGAGAAGTAGAGGAGGAAAGAAACCAAGAGAAAAAGAAATGCAAATGGAGACAGAAAGAAGACAGATGATTTGACGGGAGAAGGAGATGAGGAATAAGACCAAGAGAGAGAGAGAAATGAAGATGGATAAGGAAGAACGGAAGGTGAATCGACGGGAGGAGGAGAGGAGGAAAGAGAACGAAGAGAAATGAAGAGACGAAGGAAGAAGGGCAGATGATTCGACGGGAGAAGGAAGAAATAAGACCAAGAGAGAGAGAGAAATGATGGATAAGGAAGGACGGAAGGTGATTCGACGGGAGGAGGAGAGGAGGAAAGAGACGAAGAGAAATGAAGATGAAGATGACGAAGGAAGAAGGCAGATGATTCGACGGGAGAAGGAGATGAGGAATAAGACCAAGAGAGAGAGAGAAATGAAGATGGATAAGGAAGGACGGAAGGTGAATCGACGGGAGGAGGAGGAGAGGAAAGAGACGAAGAGAAATGAAGATGAAGATGACGAAGGAAGAAGGCAGATGATTCGACGGGAGAAGGAGATGAGGAATAAGACCAAGAGAGAGAGAGAAATGATGGATAAGGAAGGACGGAAGGTGATTCGACGGGAGGAGGAGAGGAGGAAAGAGACGAAGAGAATGAGATGAAGATGACGAAGGAAGAAGGCAGATGATTCGAGGGGAGAAGGAGAGGAGGGCAGAGGCCGAGAGCAGGGGACGAGAGCGAGAGCGAGACCCGCGCGCAAAGGTGAGCCGGCATGAATACTTATTAATGGCTCGGGAGGGAATTGTCCCCCCGGAGCGGCCCTCCGAGGAACGCCCGGGACGAGAATGCGAAGGAGCGCAAATCACAAGAGCCATTCCGCCGCGAAGGAATTGCGGAATGAAGGACGAGGATACTTCAGCCCGATTTTTTTTTATTTCTTTCTCTCTTTTTTTCCTTTCGGTAAGTGGGGGGATTTTTTTTTTTATTTTTTTTGGGTCTGTTGGCTTTATTCCGTCGCTTCTGGGAAATGTGCTGCGGTTTAGTCCTGTGTTGGTTTTCAATTTGGCTTTTTTTTCTCTCTTGCTTTGATGGAGTAGCAGAGAGAGGGAGAGGGAATGAGGGTAAGTAAAAAAAGGTAAGGACGTGAGTGAGAGTGAGAGTGAGAGTGAGGGTAGGAGGATGAGTAAGATGGTGTGTAGAACTGTGTGCGTATACTGCATGGCTATTATATTTCATGACAGAATTATATATCGCGTATTTTGTTATTTCCAAACCTTTCATTTCCCTTCCCCTCCCACCGCCCCTCCCCCTGCCCGCTTTCCACCTCCCCCTAGTTCCGAACCCTGCCCCCTCCCCACTCCCGCTCCCCTGCCACCTCCCCCAACTCCCCACCTGCCTTTCACCTACCCCACCCTCACCACCCCACCCACCCTCTCCCCGCCTTCCACCTCCCCCACCCCCCCACCCCACCCCTCCCGCCCCCCTCCTCCACCCTCTCCTTCCACCTGCCCCTCCCGCCCGCCTTCCACCTCCTTCACTGCCTGGCGGATACGCAAAAATCTGGACATTTCTCGCCTTAAATTTATTCTCGTAATTCAAACACGATCATTTCATTTTCTCGAAAATTTAAGAGAGGGAGAGGGTCTTGCGTTGGGGGATGTGATTATAATGCAAATATGACTAGTCTGTATGCAGATTTGTGAGGAGTTGATGTAACTTTTCTCTTTTCATTATGGCCAAGGTAGCTCGTCCTAATGGAGTGGTGCTGTGCCAGTCTGGGGGCTGAGGTATTTTTAATTTTCGTTCTCGCTTTTATTCCCACTTTTCTTATGTGCATTCACTGCTCCTCACTCTCTTTTCAGTTCGCCCGCACACTTCTCCTTATGCTAGCCTCCCACCGCTTCCCCCTCTCTGCTCTCTCTTCGCATCCTCATCATTTCTCCATGCAAAGATTCTCCTCTCTTCGTCTCGTTCCTCGATGCAAAGTGGCCTTCTCTCTTACGGAATTGAGTTCTCCTCGGTCTCTCTTCCTCTCCCCCCTCTCTCTCTCTTCTGCTCTTCTCCCTTCTAGTCCTGACTTATCCTTTCTTCTCTCTCTCTCCTCGTCTCTCTCATCTCTCTCCTTTCTTTCTCTCTCTCCTCTCCTTCTCCTCTCTTCCCTCGGGTCCTCCTTTTCCTCGCTACCCTCTCTCTCCTTTCTTCTCCCTTATTCACCGCTCTCCTCTTCCCTCTCTCCTGCCCCCTCGCCTTCCCCCTCCGTCTCGTCTCCTCCCGGGTCCTCCATCTCCCTCTCTTCGGGCTCTCCAGGCTCCTCCCCTCTGCCTCTCTCTCTCCATCTCGCCTCTCTCTATCACCCCTCCTCCCTCTCTCCTGTTCCCTCTCTCTATCTCCCCCTCTCTCCCCCTTCAGCCGCTCTCTCTGCCCCTCCCTCCTTCTGGTCTCCCTCCCTCCACCCTCTCCCTCTCTCTGTCCCCTCCCATCCCTCTCCAGCCTCTCTCTGTCTCCTCCCTCCCTCTCCTCTCCTGTCCCAGCCCCCCTCCTCGCTCTCCCTCTCTTCTGTCCTCCCCCTTGCCCTCCCCTCTTCCGCACCGTCTCTCTGTCCAACCAGCTCCTATCCCTCTCCTCTCTCATCCTCCTCCCTCTCTCTATGCCTCTAGCTCGCATGCCCTCTCTCTCCCTCTTCTCCTTCCTTCCCCTCGCCTCGTCTCTTGTCTCCCCGCTCCCTCCCTCTCACTTCCTCTCTGTCTCCCCTTCCTCCTCCTCCCTTCCTCTCTCCTGTCTCCCCTTCTCCCTCCCTCTTCTCTCTCTGTCCCCTCCCTCAATCCCTTCCGCCTCCTTGCCCCTCTCTCAACCCTCATCTCTCCTCCTCCCTCCTCCCGTGCTCCCTCTCTCTCTCTCTCTTTTTCCCTCTCATCCGGGCTCCCTCCCCTCCCATTCCTCCTGACTTCCTGCCCCTCGCTTCGCCTTCTCCTTCTTCTAAATCCTTCCCTCGCTCCGCCTCTTCCCTCTCTCTCCGTCCCCTCCCTCCCCTCTCCTCTCTCTGCCCCACTCCTCATTTCCCTCTCTCTGTCCCGCCTCTCTTCCTCTCACCTCTTCCTGTCCCCTCTCTCCCTCTCCCTCTTCTCTCCTCGCCCTTTCTTCACCGCTTTGCTTTCCCCCTCTTGCGCCCAATTTTTTCTCAATATGGGTGAACGAGCACTGATTTTCTCTCGCCCACGCCCCTCGCTTCCATTTTCTTCCTGATTCGCAGCCCTGCCTACTCCTATACAGGCAAAATTTGGTACAAAAAACAAAAAAAATTGCTTCCAACCTTTCTTTCCGCATTTATCAATTTAGGAAAGTTGTAATTCTTCTCGCCCTTTCTCTAATCTATCTTCTACGATAGTGTTTCTCCTGCGTTAATTTTGACTGAGGTCTGACTCTTTTTTCCGAGGTTTTCCTTTCACAGCTGGTTGAACCTCCGGCCCTTCGACGAGCGCGCTTCGACGGGAAGGCAGGCGGTGTCACTGTCGGCATTGAGGGCGCGCTCGGGGCTTTATCACGTTCGTAGAGGGTTGATTGTGAGCAGAAAGTGATATGTGTAGAGGAAGGTTCGGGTAGCATGAAGACGAAATTTGGGGGCAAGAAGGAGGGGTAATAAAGGCATTTGGAGGAAGAGGAAACAGAAGGGAGACGAGAGGAAAAGACCAGAAGAAGCTGTAAGAGATGGAGGAAGAAGAGAAAAATCAGACAGGAAAAGGGAAGGGGATGGAAGCGGATACAGAGGGAAAAGGAGGAAGAGGAGGAGGCTGTGGCGGAGAGGAAACTAGAAAAGGCGAAGGCGAAGGAGGAGGAAGAGATAAAGAAGAAGAGAAGAGGAACAACAGAGATGGAGGATGAGCATAAAGGTATTAGGAGGATGATCCTAGAAAGAGGATCCATAAAATAAGGAGAAACTATGAAAGGAATAAATGGAGAAACTTACATACTAACATATATCAATAATCAAATTTTATCTCTGTCTACAGTTGATTGACATGTTCATAAAAGTATGTATAAACATGCACTTGTAAGTAACCGTATAAATGAAGGCTGAGAAAAAGAGAGAAATAAGAGAGAATTTGGAGATTAAGTAGAACGGAAAAATTCCCTCCCACCCCCCCACCCACACGCCCGCCGCCAGCCCGTCCGCGGCCACCCATGTGGACCGGAGAGGAGAGGAAACCTGAAAAGTGAAAATTCTTCAGTACCTTTCCTGCCCGCCCCCCATAAGCCCCCCTCTCACACCCACCCACCCAATCGCCTATCCGCCCACAAGTTACCCCGTTAAACCCACTCGCTCAACGCAAAACCTCTACCGGCCTTACTTCGCAAGGCCCACCCGCCACAACTCCTCCCACCCTCTCGCAAGCCCACCCGCCCACAACCCTCTCACCTCACTCGCACCACCCGCCCACAAACCCCTTCCCACCCTCTCGCAAGCCCACCCCCACAACCCTCTCCAACCCTCATCGTAAAGCCCACCCGCCCAAACCCCTCCACCCTCTCGCAAAGCCCACCCGCCCACACCCCTCCCACCCTCTCGCCCAAGCCCTCACCCGCCCACCCGCCCACAACCCCTCCCACCCTCTCGCAAGCCCACCCGCCCACAACCCCTCCCCTCTCGCAAGCCCACCCGCCCACAACCCCTCCCACCCTCTCGCAAGCCACCCCCACAACCCTCCCACCCTCTCGCAAGCACACCCCCACACCCCTCCCACCCTCTCGCGCAAAGCCCACCCGCCCACAACCCTCCCACCTCTCGCAAGCACCCCACACCCCTCACCACACTCCACTTCGCAAGCCCACCCGCCACAACCCTCCCACCCCTCTTCCGCAGCCCACCGCCCACAACCTCCCACCCTCTCGCAAGCCCACACCGCCCCACAACCCTATCCCTCCCACCTCTCGCAAGCCCACCCGCCCAAACCCCTCCCACCCTCTCTGCAAGCCCACCCGCCCATACACCCCGTCCCACCCTCTCGCAAGCGCCACCGCGCGCACAACCCTCCCAACCGCTCTCGCAAGCACCCGCCCACAACCCCCATCCCACCTCTCGCAAAGCCCGCCCGCCCACACCCTCCACTCTCGCAAGCCCACCCGCCCACAACCCCTCCCAAAGCTCCACCCTCTCAACATGAAGCCCCACCCGCCCCACAACCTCCCACCCTCTCGCAAGCCCACCGCCACAACCCTCCCACCCTCTCGCAAGCCCACCCGCACCGCACCCAAACCCCTCCCACCCTCTCGCAAGCCCACACACACCCCACAACCCCGTCCCACCTCTCGCAAGCCCACCCGCCCACAAACCCTCCCACCCTCTCGCAAGCCCACCCGCCCACAACCCCCTCCCACGGGCGCAAGCCCACCCGCCCACACAACCCTCCCACCCTCTTCGCAAGCCCACCGCCGCCCACAATCCCTCCCACCTCCGCACCCTCCCCCTCTTCAAGCCACCGCCCACAACCCTCCCACCCTCTCGCCCACACAACTCCCTCCCACCTCGGAAGCCCAACCGCCCCACAACCCCTCCCACCTATCGCCCACCCGCTCCCGATCC
>NW_020872212.1:295561-315561 GCF_003789085.1 Penaeus vannamei
TACTGTACAACATAAATCCCCTCAAAATACAATATAGACGTAGGAATCACGCTTCAGTTGGTTAAACCTGTTTAATCACTACTATTTATCTATGATGCAGCCCTATCTCCCGGAGTACTAGTTGGTATAGTCCGCCAGAGACGCAGAAGACGAGACGTCTGTGCTTCGCGCAAATAATGATATAAGTTTTTTGTAAACACGATTCCATTAAGAGTCGATATACGTGAGAGGCACGTGTCTTACCAAAACTGTACTGTATCTCAGGCCCTAGTATGACGATATAAGGGTATGTTTGACATTGAGTCATATATTATTCTTATAAAGCGCTTACTCGAGGTATATAAATAATTAATATTAATATTAAAATTAGTGCATAGGAATGTATATGGCAATAAGGGTAGACGCGAGTGTTAAGCTCTTTGAGCTTATAGGGGGTGCTATGCGAGAGGGGTAGGGGGAAGTGATGGTGGGTGATGAGAATGGGGAGGATGGTGTGCATTGATTAAATAGGATGGGAACAGAAGGATTTTAATGGAACGGTAAACGAAGTTTAGTAGGTTGTGAGTATTTGTTTTGACGTTGCTGTGGGCATTTCTAATGTAGTTGTAAGTGATTTTTATAGTCAATGTCGGGACTAAAAGTGGTTTATTTGTGATGAAACAAATACTGCAGTCTTATTATAAGAGCTGGGGAGCTGATGTACTACCACTGAAGTGAATACTAATAATTGGCTCTATCTATGGAAGAGTCGGATGCCACTAGTTTTTACTATAGTGAAAGAAGTCGATAAGTTATTTGTGGGGTGAGTGGCTCCTAGACCGTTGTCTCTTCCCTCCCCTTGCGTTTCTCCCCTTCTCCGCCTCTAAAATCTCTACCTCTCCTTCACGCTACCAGGCTTAGCGCCCTGCCCCTTGCAGCATCTATGACCCTAGATGCTTTACATATCGCGAAGCACGTCTCATCGGTTTACTCTTAGATCCGCGAGAGCGGAATGACTTTGCAGATTATGAGAGTACAACTCAGCCTGATTATGCAAAGGATTATACACAGAATTTGCCAATAAGTAAATGCACAATTTGACACTATGGGCGTATCACTTGCACTCAATTTTTTTGACGAGAGTGAGGAAAAAGTCATTATGCGACAGAAGGTGATGGTCAAAAGGGGAAATCAACAAGTTGAGAAGAGATGTGTATATTGAGAACAGCGAGAACGAGCCCGGGGAGTCAGAGGATTGTAGGTCTGCACGATGTAAGGGTCCCAGGTATGATAGCTGCATAGCGAGTGTACATGAATGAGTGGGCTGGCAGAAAAGCAGCAGTGTGGTAGGAGCGCCACGCGCATATGACCGAAGATGAATGAGGAGAGAAGGGATGAGTATTTTGATGTAACGGAGAAGCATCAATGAGAGAGAGACGAGAGAGAGACGAGAAAGATTGGAGCAGTTTGAGCAAGTGAACATTCTATTTAAGCCCAGTATAGAGAGAGAGAGAGATTGCTGTGAAAAGAGGCTGGGACGAAGGTTTAAAGAAGTGTTAAAGACTGATTGTGAGAGTCATGAGTGAGGATAGACAGCACCTAAAGAAACTTCAGTGATAGTCATGGAAAGGAAGCAACTGGAGTTTGGGCTTGAGTCTACGCAGAGTTTGAGGAGCGTGATGTTCATACTGTTCACATGGTCTGTCGGACATGTTGGTATGGTACTTATTGTATAGACCACACCCTGTATTTTGCAGTTACTACATTCTGTGATAGTGATGTCGGCTTAAATTATTACTACCTTCATGTCAGATCCGCTGTTTATATACAATGTGTCCAAGGTGCTAATACCGTGTGAGTGACGATGAATTCTAGATTGATAAGTGTGAGAGAGTGTGTCAGGTATCACATGCAAGGGGTGCGGCATGGCTACACTGTCATGAGATGGTGTACCTTGTCGTGACATGACGTCCTGTGGTGATGAGGTGGTAATGTGAAGCGTCAGTGCTACCTGCTTTGGGGATACGGTGTAATATTTTTATGTTTATGTGTGATGAATTTGCTACTTGTCTATCATTTTTAAGTGCTTGTCACATTCATTTATCATATTACGGTAGAATATATATGCAAGTTTAGACTAATAAATATTCTCCATCATTCTCTCTCCTCGTTCGTCGCTCGTGTAACCTGCTACCCCCCTCTCGCTCTCCATTTGCGAAAGAATGAACCGCTGTATATCTCATGCTACGCACTAGTTGCTCGCATTCTCTACCAAACTTCTCATATATCTCGCTGTAGATGTTAAATAGACGCCTCAATATCTTTTGAAATGAAGCCTAAAGAGTAACCGAGTCTTATTAATTACACTTCACACAGCTCTACATTATGAAAGTCGGGTGAGTGAAGGAAAGGAGGAGAGTGATTAGAAGTTTAACATGTGGAGTAGATTTTGAAAAATGATCACTGATTCAAACTAAAACTGTATATATGTCGAGATATAGAGAGGAGAGATAGACAAAAGATGAGTATGGGTTATGTGTGTGGTTTGAAGGGGTGTGCGAGCTGATGGAGTGTGTGGCAGAGTAATTAGGTGTGTAAAACAACACACCGTGTGCCCATTAAGAATATCACAGAGAAATTATCTTGGCTCGGCCAGCACTTGTAATTGTTTGTGTGTGTGATGTGGGCTCGCTGTGTGGTGTGTGATAGGCTGTGTGGATATGGTGTGTGTAGCTGGTGTGTGTTTAGTGCATGTAGGTGTGTGTGCTCGCTGTGGTGTGGAGTTGTTTGGCTGCTCGCTAGCATGTGTAGGTGAGTCAGGTTTGTTAGTGTGAGTTGGAGCAGTATCTGTGTGTAGGGCGGAGGGAGGCTACATATATATATAATATAACTTTACCTAGTCTCCTAGTACGTGTACTGCTGAGTGTTCTTGAGGCTCCTCCTTCACGGTAGTTACCTCACTATCGTAGTATCTGTGAGCTTTATGCGTGGACACATCACCATGAGATAGTTGAGCGTCGCCCGATATGCTATATACCCTCTACGATGATCAGCGCGTGCTGAAGCGTCGTAGTAGGATCTGCCTGATTGCATGAATGTGGTAAACAGGTCCTTCGAGTTGTATGCGAGTGTACGATAGAATGCTGCATGGGTGATTTTTATCACCGCTCTATCCGCAACTTGCAACTACGTGAGCCACGTCGCGAGTGATGGCAAGTGGTTAGGAAGTGAGATATGGAGAGGATATATAAGGGCCATGATATAGAGCGCGATTTGGAACATAGCAGTGATGAAAGGGCGAAATTGAGAGCATCGTCGCGGTCTCCTGCACACGCAAGTACTGGCTCTTGTCGCGTGAGTTCGCTGCACTCACCATGAGCGCCAGATAATGTAAGGTCCCTTATAGAACTGGCTCCACCGTATACGGAGCCGCAGCGCCGCGAAATGGAAATGCACCAGCGCGCGCTGAGCGGTGGAGATCGAGTCGACTACTGTTCACTGTCTCGTGCTGCACTCATTGCGCAAAACGGAGCTGACGTTTCCACCCTGTGAATATACGTGTGTCAACAGCTAGGGTAACAAGAGGTCTTAACTACTTAACCGATAAATGACAGATACTGTGGAGAAGAGATAGTGCAAGTCTAAAAATCATTGGATGAAAGGATGTTACTTCGTATGCAGTGACACTTTAACGTGAACTGGAACGCTATCTATGTATTTTCACAGTAGATTGGATCGTTCTCGAGTGCTTGCTCCGACATCTTGTGTTCAAATCGCTCTATTTGGTTTGTGTGATTTCGGTGTGAGGTGGAGAATTTAATGTAGCGTCACGAAGGCGCTGACTAAGACTCGCATCCTATTATCATGTACTGGGATGGATGTTACTGGGAATCTCGAAGAGGTGTGAGTGCTAGAGCTTGCTCGAGTATCTTGTTCCGATCTCATTTTTCTTAGATCCGCCTCTGAATTTATACTCTTGTCTCACGAGCTGAGGCCATCTTGCACACTCTGTCAGATCCCCCTTTCTTACCCCTTCCTCGTCTCAGCTCAAGGTCCCACGCAATGACATCAGTCGACGATTACCTATCTCGCCACGAGGTCACCACGGTTATCTCTCTTGCGCCCCAGGGTAGACAGCCAACGGCGGGCGCATGTAGAGGAGCGTGTGAGCTGTGGTGTACTTGAAGGGGAGTATAATTCTCCATAGCCATCACTGCCTCAAGCGAGGCTGTGAGAAGCCCAGATATGACTGAAATAGTATAAATTACTGACACACATTTTCTAAATGTAGGGCACTAGTGAGTGAAGGTTATTAATATATAATATATAGCTCAAGTAATCTCTAACTAAGCGCGTCGCCGCTCTCGTGGAGGGCATGATGCGTAGGCTACGTACTAACTACGTGTACATAATCCTGTACAAGCAGACTTCGATAAGTAGGCCGAGCGAGGAGTGTCAAGCACAGCGCAGACACGCTCACTGCGGGTAGTATACTAGGTACGCATCCCTCTCTGACCACTTTCGACGCACTACACTGCAACACGTCACACTCACACATGTCTACTGAAACAGAATGTTTTATCATACACTCAGACAAAAACATATGCTTCTCTCCACTAACTAGAGCCTAATAGAGGACTGTCAAACGTTGCATTTAAAGAGATATAGATTGTTATATGTTTACGAAAGAGGTGTTGAAGATTGTTCTAATCAAATTATAATATTGCTATAGTCAGACTGTTCAAAAGATTGTTAAAAAATTGCAATAAGGGGTGAAACTATAATTTGCTATAGGGTATGAAAGATTGCTATAAAAAGTTTATAATTGTCATAAGGCTGTGAGATATTATTTTGAAAAAGTTATAATTGCTATAAAAAAAAATGTTTTTTTCGAGTGAAAATAACTGCAGCTATTGTGAAAAGTTGACTGTTATAAAATGCTACAATGATTATTGTGTAAACCTGCGATCGTTACCGAACATAGAATGAGCCGTTATAATATGAAGAGCTAACTAAAGTTGTGACATGAAAAATATTAGTTTCCCGGGTCATAGATTATTTCAAATCGCATTCTACATTCAGAAACCAATATTTAAAAAAAAAATCGTCGAATTTTCAATCAGTGAGGCTACTCAGTAAAGGAAGCAATTGGCCCAATAACGCTTACACAAACTCCAAAACATACGTCATCATTGTACCTGTATGTTCACTCTCCTGTTAAGTCTGATGAGGCCGATGTCATGATAAGCTTGAGTTTCATTGTACTCTAGGTAGGCGATGGTTGCAGCAGACACTAAGTCCTCGGGGTCTGCGCCGTCTGCCGTCGTTCGGGTCAGAGGTGTCGTGTTCCAGACTATTACAGAAGCGTTGCCTGAATGTTTTGTTTTTTTTTTTTTTAATGAAAGAAATACGTGTAAATTCCTTAATGACTTTCAGAACTGATTCGTGTGCTTTTGAAGTGGCAAAAGCCTATTAATCACAACGGGGCAGTAAACCTTCAAATGTTTACAAAGGACTGTAAGAGTGGAGCAGGTCTTCCTCAGTTCCCGAAGCAGTGGGCGGGCGTGAGGACCAATTGCTCGTTGGCATGAACCGCATATCGCTCGAGGCACTCGACAGACAATCGGCAATCGCACACTATCACCACGAACGCACGTCCATCGGGCTCTGTTCCTCGAAATGAGGTCTGTCACAGGTGAGGCTGCTGTGTTCAAGTCAGTAATATGTTCGAACATGAATAACACAAATACACATACGCCAAAAGACGAAAATCAATCCAAACTTCCAGCCATGCAACATCTCCACTATTAAGACGAAAAATATATTTACTTACTCTGTATTATAATCAGAGAGCACTGGAGTTTCTCACCTCTCATATCTCATCTGTTCATTTTCTCTTCAGATCATAATAAGTATGTGTTTTTATCTGAGTGTAGATTTTCGCTCTATACATTATCTTCCACCCATGTCCAAGGTCCATATGCATTGACTTCCGCGTCACGGCCGCCAGCAATCAAGTGGGCAACGGCGGATACCGCTTCAGCTTGTGAAGTTCGTCCACCGTTTGGCTACTGGTGTTGTGAGGCATCTCTCGACTGTCAGACCACTGGAGACGCTCGTTATAGAATGAGCTGTGGGAAGTCCGATCTTTGCGCTGACACGAAAAGTAAACCATTGAGTCCTACGGGGTAATCTCTTTATATTGAGTGCACGTAAGGTGAGGCAGAGGGGGGATAGGGAGGGAGGGGGAGGGGGTACGTCAGGCTATTGGTTGTCCGCGGACACTGAATCTATCATCCTGCAACTCAGCGCGGTTAACGACTGCGCCAAAAGTCTATGTCTCGATATAGATAAGAATCCGCACACTTGCCCTTCTACCTTTAACACATGGCTTGTGGTTAACCTCGGATGCCGGACGGAGCAGCTTCGTTCTATAGCGAGCTACTCGGGTTCCATGAGACTAGTTCCTTCCTTACTGCGCCTGGGGGTCCTGGACAGCCTCAGCGAAGTCTGCAAGCTAACAGCTTTTGTATTGGCTCGGCACCTGACTTCAACGAAGCTTGTGTTTAGGGATTCCAGGACAGAGAGGACTAGTGTGACCCTTGCTTTATTGCCCCATTTACGGTGTCTTACCGAAGTTAACTGCGGGTGGAGATATGTCCTGCGCAGGTTCTGTTCTTCCACCTGTGTAAGGAAACAAGAATACACATAATCGTGGCTTACATTTGGTACGGCAAAGGCAGTCACCATTACATGTGGAAAAGAATTGTAATAACAGTAATGGCGATGATGACAGCAAGAACGCAACACAAATGTAATCATTCATCATCTCCTGTTGTTCTATGTCAGTAATAGCAAATCATTATCTGTTCTATAGTTCAGAGATGATGATACTTGATAATATGTGCAGCGTTGATACCTTCCTCTCCTTTAATTTTTGACGTCTACACTTCTATTACTCCTGTAAATAATCAAATGTCGCAATATCAACAACGTGATTACATAATAATGATCTCGAATAACTTCGGTGTTGCTCATTGTAACTATTGTTAAGCGAAATGAGTGATACTTCGTCACTATCGTAGAAAAGCATATCAGCTCACACTTATTGATGTGGGTGATCTGCAACATATCACTGTCTTAAATGATATTAGTAATCTTCCTCGCAATGGTGGTGACTAAGGGATAATTTCATATCAATAACTAATATCGCTGTTATGAATCCGTTATTGAGGGTAAAAGGGTTAAAGCGTAAAAGGGTTAAGTTTGTTTTTTAAATGACCTATTATGATGTAGTTACAATGCTGGAAAATACTTCGATATATAAGTACATTTTTCTTACTCTCATAATACACAAACGAAGTCCTATGACATTTCGTCTTACACGCACCTTCAATAGTTCTCACTTATCATTTACTCCTTTATCCGTCATTTTCACTCTGTCGCGTCGCTAACAACAGATGTATCTCGGGTAAATACTCGGGCATTCTGATATCAGCAGTCCTATACTACGATCCTATCGATATAAATCGATCTCCTCTGATATAGCAAATGATTCTCTTAAACTTGCTAAATCTCATTTATTTCTTCACAGTGGAAATGTAGGAGTGACCACACGAACGGACGTAAGGAATGTATCGTGGCGAGGAAGAGTGAGTTATTAACGTTATACAGTGAGAGAACTGTCGCCTTGAACAAAGATTACCGAGTAGCACGATTAGCGACCAGGGGGTGAGTGTTGCTAAAGTAACGGCGTGAAACAGGGAGGCCAGAGAGGAGAATAGTGAGAGAATGGTAGCGTTAGGAGGAATAGATGTAGAAATGTGAAAAACTGACGTAATGCACTCCCACCACACCTCTGGATCGCAGCATGCTTGAGAGAAAAATAAGTAAAAACAGAGAGAACAAATATCCTAACGTATTATGGAATAGCTTTCATGCGTGACTATATAGGCGATATACAACATCTTTACTCTCACCTGTTCGGACTGTTTAACGGCAGAGACGACACACTTCCTGAAGCGTATAACACTTGCAGTGGACGATCCGCAGATCCTACCCGGCCGTTCTCTCCTTGTGCACGTTGGTCTCGCAACACCATGTCTGGACATGATTGCAGGTCTCGGCACATGCCAGCACGGCCGCCCGCTAGTCTGCATGCACCATTCGCCCCTGTGCAAGTTGTGGTTATGCTGTTATTCGTGCAATGGGCGCTTGCGGAACAGTTTTATTATGATTGATACCTCCAAGGTTATGATTTTGGTAGCATTGGTTTGTTTTAGATTATTACTCAAAAAGTTATGAACAGATTTTTATGATTTTTTTACTAGAGGTGTGCCGTAGCCCAGCTTAGATGCCATTAAATTTTGGTGATTCGGATCCAGGATTTTTTTAATGATTCATTGCCACGGACGTCACCAGTGTACTTGAGGAAGAGGTGTTTTTAATGTAATTCTTCAAATATGAACATTATAATAGCTTCAGTGACCCTTTTGGCGGAGGTATGCGCTAATTGCTTCTAGTTTCTTTTTGCTTTTAATACACAGCTTTTAATTTTTGTGTTTGTGCTTAATTGTCAATTTTATCCATTTTTATATACTATTTTATAATTTTGATAGATTCTTAATAACCTCTATGACAAAATATATATGCATGTGTGTGTGTGTGAGCGCGTGCGCACAACACACAAATAATATATATATATATATTATATAATATAAGATATATATATATACGATATATAATATATATATATATTAGACGGATATATTATTGAGATTATATATATTAGTATACTAAATAATAATTAGTATTATTGATATATAATGGTCTATGTATATACTTATATAATAGTATATATGAGTGTGATGTGTGTGTGTGGTGTGGTGTGTCGTGTGTGTGTGACGAGGACGTATTCCTAATATTGATAAATTCAACAACTTTTCACATTCAACACGTTTCAGCAAACAACCGATACCTGAAGCAACAAACTCGCATAATAAACTGCCGAACACATGAGATAGGAACGTAGGAGAGAGAACTTGAAGCAAAAATTAATATTTTGCGCTTTCCTTGCTGTTTTGCGTTGCTTTATTGTTAAAAGTAATCACACTCAATCGTTTCTTCTGTTGTCAATGAACCTTACCTGTCTAAGATGTGTTGACTCCGCCCGTGACTGGTTGCGCCGAGGTGTGAGCTTCCGAGACGTGACCCTGAGTCACCTTCACACTCTTCTACAGGGATATGGATTAAATCGCACGCTGTCGATCCTTCGGAGGCTAACCAAGATTGCCACCTCTGCTATACGTGCTCTCCAAACCAAGTGTGGTGCCCGTATATTTCTGCCTATCAGAAAAAGAAGAAGGGGCAATAAGGAGCCATAAAAACAAATAGAAGAAAACCCTCTCCACCGATTGCTGAACATGTTTATGGTCAGTTGTTTGCGCAGCGACGGCATGATTCAGGGAACTGCGCTCCGGCTAGACAGCACTTGTAACAACTGGTGGGTTCGGTCACCGGCATCTGAGGGCAGGAAATACTGCAAGATGCTCCTGCCCGTACATCCGATCCAGTGCCGGTCTTTGCAGACCCGCATGGGACACATGCATAGAGATGCTGCAAACGAAAGGATCCAAAAAGAGGAGGAACACTTCCAATGCAAGGTTGTGTCTTGTGCCCAACCCTAACTTCCAGCATGTCGTGCGTTGAAAACGTAAATTTGTCAGTTTAACGGTCCGTAAGTAGGAGGCACCCCTAATAGGTTACACGCGGGACGCGGGAAGAAAGGGTACATCATCTCCACGCTGTTTTGTGGTCCTGGTTGTCCATGGTGACATTACCATCAATAATCATTATCAGTAATTTTTGTGTTTTGTTTATTGCCTCCTTGCTATCCACTGATGTGCTGGACTCTAGTCTTCTTGCACAAGATCTTGGGCGAAGCGCTATTCAAATCGACCTTCGAAGAAGGCATAGCTCGTTAAGGCCTCATTGCCTCGTTTTTTTTCGTGTCAAGAACCAGAGAGTATTCTTCATTTTATAGTGCTAGTACACCCAGGGATAATGTACACTGAACATAAAATCTAGAAAAAAGTTCCACGAGACTACCTCAAAACGAAATTATTTTACAAAACATACGTAATTTTTACCTTTGTAACAAAAAATATTTATATATCCAATTTATATCTCATATCTCAAACACTCGTGATCTACAATGACCAAACTATTTTCTCTCTGGAACAAACAAAAATCTTTCCACGTCAAGTATTTCTGCCACACAAAAAATCATTTTCATATCCTCTGAAAATTACTAGACTGAGATATTTTGACATTTCTCTATCGCGCCGTTATCAAAACCATGATTGTAAATCGTTCGTAAAATTTTTCGTCCAGTTTCAAAAACATGTCCTCTTGTCTTCCTGAAACCCTTAATAAACAATCATTACACGAAACTGGCTCATTAGATCGTTAATGATGGCGAGACGAGCAGGGTGGCAGCACATTGACCTCAGGAGAGTTCTTTATATTCTTAAAAATATTAAAAGAGTTCTTTACTTAAAGAGTTACTTAAATATCTTTCTTTTATATTCTTTAAAATATAAAATAAAAGAGTTCTTTATATTTTAAATATAAAAATATAAAATAAAGAGTTCTTATATTCTTAAAATATAAAAATAAAAAGAAGTTCTTTATATTCTTAAAATAAAATTCTTTATATTCTTAAAATAAAAATAAAAGAGTTCTTTATATTCTTAAATATAAAAATAAAAAGAGTTCTTTATATTCTTAAATATAAAATAAAAGAGTTCTTTATATTCTTAAATATAAAATAAAAGAAGTTCTTTAATTCTTAAAATATAAAATAAAAAAGTTCTTTATATTCTTAAAATATAAAATAAAAAAGTTCTTTATATTCTTAAAATATAAAATAAAAAAGTTCTTATATATTCTTAAAATATTAAATAAAAAAGTTCTTTACATTCTTAAAAATAAGGTGGAAAAAGAGAGGTTCTGTTAGATGTACACGTAAATTATGTTGCTAAAAGGGATAGGCAATAATTAGTTTTATTGGACCGAAGTTATGCCCTAAATGAGGTAAAACAAAAGGAAAAGTTAAGTTATATATGATCTGTGTTTGATAACATGGATAGCTCATAATTTTAATTCTAATAAGTCAAGCAGGAAGATGAGACGGTAAATTATGCTTAAGTGGGACGTTTGTTTTTGGAATAAAATTGTCGCAGAATGTTATATTTGATAAAAACGGTGAGAAAGATAGTGATGATAATCTTCATAATGATGATGGTAATAATGCTGATTAAAAAACAATAACACAAATTAATAAGCAATAATAATACTGATGACACGAAAAATGAAAATAATGATAACGATGATAATAGGAATACTAATTATGATAATAATAAATATAATAATAACATGTATAATGGTGGTGAAGAATGATAATGATATTAATAAAGGTATGGTAATGAATGATGTATTTGATGATAGTGGAATGGTGATGATGATAATGATGATGATGATGATGATGATGACGAAGACGATGCTACCAACAAGAATACTTACTAAAAACAATTATAATCGTATATATCATATATATGAAGTATACCAAGGAAAATGGTCACTTAATGCAATTTAGAGAAAACGGAATAATTTCAAACAAGTTCATAATACAATTAGAATAGTTACTCCATAAAACTATGTACCCTTTTATAGTATAATTACTTAATTAGATGACAGCAAACGCAATATTCCCATGAAATGAAGTTATCATAGTAAGTTGAAAATTTAAGCTGTTTAAATATTCATTTTAGAACATGGGAAGGATACGTATTTTAACTTGAGGGAAAAAGAGCGTTCTATGTTCTGACAAAGCATGTGTAAGAAAATAACATAACTAGATGACTATACTTGAAACAATTCTTATTAAAGTACAATAAAAGGCAATCTCTAGTTAACAACATGAGTCACTTTCTTAATACTTATACAGTATATACACACACAAACACCACAGTTACAATCAATACAAAAAACAACAAGTCAAATAGACCGCTTTAGGCCCGAATCTAAATTAATAACTACTACCAACTAATCGCTATACTTAATTCACACTATCCTACTTATCAATTCTTACACCACCTTAATCCATCACACAATCCAACATACTTCTTCTTTCATCCTCCTCTTCTATCGTCACCTAAGATCCGGCTCCTTCCTTTTCTCTTTATCTTCTTTTACTTTGTCCTAACTTCTTCTGTTTTCCACTATTCTTCTCTCACTCCGCCTTTGCAATTTCTTCTTAATCTTTCTTCTCATTTTCCTCTTCTTCAACTGACTCCTAGAACTCTTGTACTTTTGTCGCATTTTCTTCTAATCTTTTTTCCATTCTATCTTCATTCTTCCACCTCGCTTTCTCCTCCTCCTCATTCTTTACTTTTTCTCAATACTTTCTTCCTATACTGCAGTAACTTCGTTTATATCCTACTTCTATCTTAACTATTCTTTCCATACTCCTACTCTCTTCTATTAGAATTAAAAACTATCGCGTGGTAATATGGTCGGGTGGTAGATATAGGAGAATCAATATAGAGCAGAAGCATAATAGCGGTCAAGAAAGTGTTCAACAAAAGCAATGCGCCTTCCGAATAGAGCTTGGCACAATGCCTACTGACAAACCCTCCCTGGTGAACCGTGTTTTCCGGAATCCTCATCAAACCGGTTTGTACAAATGTCTGGGATTAGCGAGTATAGCGCGTAAAGTATGTCTAACCAGGGAAGGATCGAATAAACAGAACGCTATCCTAAAACAACGTCAGTATAAGATTATCAGTGAGATAGAAAGGAGATGAATGGTCTAGCCTAATATAATCTTAACAACTGACTCTGCATCGTATATTGTCCATTACCTAGTTCATAGGAATATCTAATTAGAATAACCAAAACAAAGCGTTAAAAGGAATTTCCATAACAAATGAGAGGACTGTCAAATGAAAATAATTCGTATAAATGTAGATGCAGATCCATTCAATGTGTCATTACGATTACACATTCATAGCAGAGTAATTGAGGCAAAAAAACACGAGAATAGACACACGCTAGAGGTCAAGCGATGCACGATGAATTAGTTTGTCTCAGGCACCTTGAAACTTTAAGTGTTTGTAGTTCCTGTACTCAGTCTTCTACGTTAGTAGTGTTTAATCTACTAACTGCATAAACCCATAGTAGAGACATCGGCAGATTGATCATCGGTGTGGATACTCCCCACCGAAGAGAACAAAATGAAGAGCGTAGCATGTTATTAAAATTAATAGAGGACGAGAAATAATTAGTGTAATGAAAAAGGGGAAGCACTTTTCTTCGTATCAATCCGATCGCAATATCGCGGCAAAACTATGGTATCTCTTCTATGATATGAAAGGATGTGAAATGGTGGTTCTGTGTATGTGTGCATGACATGCTTATCATATATATACTTTTGTTTATATATATACGTATTAATGTGAATGAGTAAGGATTATATTCCACTATAAAATATATATACGTATATGATGATGATATAGTAGGTAGAAATATAATAATAAATAATATAAAGCGTAAAGTTATACCCTGTTATTATTATGTTATACTTAGTGATTCTCACTCATGTATGTATGTATAGTACTGTTAATTATATGTATATATATATTTTCATTATATATATATATTGTAAAAATTATATGAGGTAGATAATAACGATATATATTTGTTATTCTTTTACGGTGATCTATTATATATATATGTATCATTCCGATGATATATCTGTACTCTACTGTATCACTTATTACTATTCTATATTATTCTATTATTTACTACTATTATTCTTCATCTCTCTCCACTATCTCTCTCTTTCTTTCTCTACTCTATCATTATATATCATCCTATCTTAATATATATTTGTCAATATATACTATACCTTCTCATCTATCCCTACTCTATACTATCCTATTTATTACCTTATCTATCCATCCTCCTAACTTACCTCTATTACCTCTCTTATCCTCATATACATATTGATGTCTTTGTGTACCTGTGTTCATTTTGCTCATGTTTTTGTACGTAAGTCCAATCTATGCATGGAAGTTATTACAACATCTCCCACAGGCTAGAAAACAAGGAAAATGATTTTCTGCTTTTTTTTTTCTGCCGTTAAAACATCACAGTTCATGCCTTACAACCTTTTTGAATTAGCCTACCTTCCGTTGAACTTGATGCTTCAGCATCTATTCAAGTTAAGCACCGTATATACCTACGTACCAGACTTTAAATCTCATGTCTCCTTTCCTTATTGTCATCCCTAAACTTTCTTCTTTCTTTCTTTGTTAATCTTGCAATTATTATCCCATCCAGCACCAAATCCTCTCATCGCCCTTCGCTCCACACACAATCTACTTCCGCCACATTCCAATCAATCCTTCCTTCCTATCTCATCTTTCTGGTATCAGATGCATTTCCTGTCCTTTATCTACAACTTAGACTTTCCTATGTGAAACACTCAAATTCACCATGCCACATTCGGAGGTGCCAATATATTTACAGGAACCAGATTCTAAATTCATCATTTCCAAATTTCCTTATTTAGTGCTTTCATACTGACGTGGTTTGTCTCATATACCCTTTTCCCCTTTTCACAAAAAAAAAAATTCTATAAAACATCTACAGTTGACTTTTTTTTTCTCTCGCTTTATTGTCATCGTATCTTCATGTGACTCTTCGCGCTATCAATATCTATCTGTTCTCTTTTAATTCATTAGTTTAATGGTGAAGTTTTTAGAGAGAAGAGAAACAGGAGAATGAGACAGGATCAGACCAGACAGAACAGACCCACACAGACGAGACAAAGATGCCAGAGACGGAAGAGGAAAAGGTATGAGATAAATTGCTTACGCCTTCCACTACTCTCTTCTCATCAGCGGTCAACACCGCAAAAGAGAAGCTGAAAGAGAGATGGCAATGGAGTCTCTGTTTCTTCTCTTAGATACAAGAACAGACAGACACGAATTAACAGGCGGACGGCCACATGACAGGACAGACATGAGAGACAATGGGATAATGTGTAGGCAAGAGGTGGGTACAGTGACAACAGACCTGCCCAGTCCCGAAGTCTAAGTTGCTTTCTGATCTTCTCGCAGACAGACAGAGGACGGGACAGACAGACAGACAGTGCAGACATGGACATAAGAACCAGAGACGAAGAGAAAGGAGAAGAGAATGCTATCATACCTTCATCCCTGATTCAAGCTTGCTCTGATCTTCTCAGACTAGGACAGGACAGACAGACACACAGACGGACAACAGACAGGTGATGACAGACAAAGACCCAGTCCCAGAGTCAAGCTGCTCTTCTCTTCTCAGACAGACAGACGGACAGACAGGACAGACAGACAGGACAGACAGACAAAGAACCAGAGACCGAAGAGAAAGGAGAGAGAATGCTATCATACCTCAGTCCCGATTTCAAGCTGCTCTGATTCTTCTCAGGGACAGACAGACAGACAGACAGACGGACAGGCAGACAGAGAGACAAAACAGGCAGGACAGCCAGAGAAACAGCCAGAGACGAAGAGAAAGGAGAGAGAATGCTATCATACCTCAGTCCCAAGTCAAGCTGCTCTGCTCTTCTCAGACAGACAGACCAGACAGACAGACGGAGAGACAGACAGAGAGACAGAGAGAGACAAACAGGCAGACAGAGAAACAAGCCAGAGACGAGAGAAAGGAGAGAGAATGCTATCATACCTCAGCTCTCGAGTCAAGCTGCTGCTGCTCTTCTCAGACAGACAGGACAGACAGGACAGACAGACAGACAAACGGACGGACGGACAGGACAGACAGACAGACACAGACAAACGGGACGGAACGGACAGACAGACAGACAGACAAAGAGCCAGGAGACGAAGAAAAGGAGAGAGAATGCTTATATACCTCAGTCTCGAGTCAAGCTGCTCTTCTCTTCTCAACAGACACACAGACGGACTGACAGGACAGACAGACAGACAAAGACCCAGTCCGAGTCAAGCTGCTCTTTCTCTTCTCAGACATGACAGACAAACAGACAGACAGACAAAGACCCAGAGGACGAAGAGAAAGGAGAGAAAATGCTATCATACCTCAGTTCCCGAGTCAAGCTGCTCTTCTCTCCCGAACTTCGCCATAGTTGCAATAAAACAAGTTGGGAGCGGCCGCCTCCGTCCCGGGACCACCTGCTCTTTCCCACGCGAGAAAGACCAACCAAGACAATTGGCAGATGCTGTCCGAAGAAGACTAAACCCCCCGAGAGCAATATCGGCGTTTAAATTTAATGCACAGGCCTTCGGGTCATATGAAAGCGATAGCAGTGGAATGGAGATGGAGGAAATGATACCAGTAAAAGGTAAAGTGAGTAGTTTTATAATAAAAAAAAAAAAAAATTGACGTCGGGTATGTGGTATGTTATGTATTGCGTGTTTGTGTGTGTGTGTGTGTATGTGTGTGGGTGCGCGTGTGATGATAGAGTATTTAGTATGGTTGTACGTATGTGTTATCTATCTATCTATACTATCATCTATCTACAACTATCTACTATCTATATATCTACTATCTATCTATATCTATCTATCGTATTCTATCTCTTCTCTCTCTTCTCTCTCTCTCATATTATCATATATAATATAATATATATATTATATATATATATATATTATATAATACGTCCGCATACACATACACATCACACACACAACACACTATATATATATATATATATATATATATATATATATATAGTAAATACATATATACATATATACATAGACACACACAACACACACACACATATATGATGTTGTGTGGGAGACTAACTTCCAACAAAAGTAAAACACAGTCGCTGCCGGGGGCGTCAGTAAGCGTGTCAGTAAGAGTTAAAGACTGTAAAGGCAACAATCTCTCCTTTTTGTTTATTGAGAGAAAGGGATTTATTGTTGTTTTTCTTTTCCGGGGCAGGGGTCACTCGTCTTATACACGTGATATTTTTTTATCAGTTCGATTGAATTTAGTTTATTGCGTTGGTCAGATATTTTGACTTGTAGGCGTAGAAAGCGTGTTTTCTTTCGTCATGTATATTATTTAGAATATTTAGTGTTAAATATGGGTTTTGTTCAATCATTTTTATTATTTCTGTATAAAATCGTAAATACATACATACATATATCTGTCTGTCTATCTGTCTCCCTATCTCTACCTATCTATCTATTCTATCTATCTACCTATCGATCTATTATCTATCTATCTATCTATCTATCTACTATCTGTCTATCTATCTATCTATCTATCTCCTATCTTCTATCTATCTATCTATCTATCTATCTATTATCTATCTATCTATCTATCTATCTATCTATATCTATCTATATCTACCTACTCAAGAATTTTTACCCATGTTATTGGCTGTTTTATTGGCCATCATGTTTTTTTACGACTCTTTGTGCTAGCTTGTAATTATTTTGCTTTTTAACATAATAACAAAGTAAAGCAAAATGATAAGCCTTAATGCTGAGATATTGCCTGTCGAAATATAATAAAAACGACATTTATGTACCTTTTATGATCTTAACATGAAAATCTACTCAAACTTCATTTACTCTGACAAATTCGTTTTGGATGTCAGAACTTTAAACTAAAAATAATGGAAATATTCGAGCGTTTTCTTTCAGTTGCCGTGTAATTTTCTACCAATTTGCAACAGATGATTGAATTTTCGCGAGTGTTTCAAAGTGTTTCGCACAGACTTCGTTTCTGTTTGTATCAGTGAAGCGGGAAATTCTTTTTTTTTGTGCTTTGTGTAACATAATATAATCCTCGTTTAATACTTTTATGATCTATGTAATGTTTGCATATATGTCATCTATATTTCATATTCTCTTTCTCTCTCTCTCTCTTTCTCTCTCTCTCTCTCTCTCTCTCTCTCTCTCTCTCTCTCTCTCTCTTCTCTCTCTCTCTCTCTCTCTCTCTCTCTATCTATATTATATATATATAATATATATATATATATATATATATATATATATATATATATATATATATATATATATTATATATATTATTATATACTATCTATATATTTATCTGTACGCATATATATATATAATATTTGCATCTTACAATAATTATAACGTATATATAATATATATAACAATATATATTATCCATATATTATTTGCAAAATATAATAAAATCCTCGTTTAATACATTTGTTATCACACAACACTGACTTTCGTGTGGCCATTACCTCATCAAACTCCACTATTCTTATCCTTACTACTATTATCAATATCTTTTCTAGGGAATTAGTCTATAAGATATTCGCCTTCGTTAATTTGGATTCTGTAGACGGTTTCATTAATTAATTAATTTATTTATTTATTTATTAATTCTTGAGTAGCTTGTCATCGTGGTTGGTGCAAAAGTATATTCCTTCAGTCATTTTAGCGAACGTAAACCAGCGGACAGTAAAAGTACATAGAGTCGAAATTGTTTTGTATATAAATGCTAAATGTGGACCTTGGATGTTTTCATTATGTATGTAAGATGTAATAAATATATTGAAATGACCGGTTATTTCGATATGGGTGGTAGTGATGATTACGATGATAATTATCTTGATAAGGATGAAGACAGTAATAATAAAAGTAGAAATCATATACTGGTTTTACAAATGAAAGTTTTTTTTACCTTCCTGCTTCCCCTTCTTCCATCTTTAT
Organism: Penaeus vannamei; assembly: GCF_003789085.1. Lineage (NCBI taxonomy): Eukaryota > Metazoa > Arthropoda > Malacostraca > Decapoda > Penaeidae > Penaeus > Penaeus vannamei. The sequence continues at coordinate 314,332 of NW_020872212.1, forward strand.
TCCTCTTCTTTACATTTCTTCTGCCTCTTCTTTGTGTCTTCCGATACCCATGATTTTTGACATCACATTCTTTGCATTATGGTCACATCTTTCATAACCATTTTTTTCATTATCATAATTATCATTATTAACATCGTTTTCGTTGTTGCTGATACTGTGATGTTTATTGTTATTAGGATTATCGACTGATGTTTGTAGGAAAAGTAGGAATACTATTTTTATCTTGAATATTTGTTATAATACTATCGTTATCACTATCCTCAATACTATCTTCCCTGATGAAGTAGTCTCTCAAATATACTTATTTCATATATTCACGGGCTAAACCTCTATCAGCTGAACAATTTCCTCACTTCAATTTATTCAGCAATCACTCATGAACGATAGAGCAAAGAGGAGGATTACGCATCTACGCATTCGCACATTTACTCATCCAATATTTCTCCAGTGAAGCTAAACGGGCTCCAGACTCCCTTTTCCCACACCCGCTCGAGGCCTGTGTTGACCCTGCCTAGAAAAACGATTGTGATAAAGGTTCGGGGTAGATTAAGGGTGAAGGAGGAAGGGTTATAGGGAGGTTTTAGGAGGTAGATGTAAGCAGATTTAGGAGGTAAGATGTGAGTAGATTAGGAGGCAGATGCGAGTAGATTTAGGAGGTAGATATGAGCAGATTTAGAGTAGCTTCGTGTTTAGGAGAGGTAAACGAACAGAGAGATTGCGCAAAAAAAAAAGTAGCTGCTATTTTGTGACTGGATTTTAGTACTTTATAATCCAGGAATTAGTTGTTATGATGGTGGTAATGGTGCGAGGTAGATGAGTAGATGCTGGGGTTCATTAAGGGGAGATTTAGGATGCATATTAAGGAGGGCTTTTGACGGGAATAATCTGGTGGGGTGTTTATCATCATAAGGACAGTCATAATCGTTAATACTGCCATTCTTGTTATCATGCTTATTAACGTGACAAATGACGCTGCCATAACTGTAATAATCATTACCTTTCGAATATAGCCATACTTCCATACTTTCACTACAAAACAGATAAAATTGACACTTTTCTCCTCTGTATACAACTGCGAAGAAATGCGATCGAGAAATGCGATAAATAATCACACACAGGTAATGATAAAAAGAAAAATCACAGGCAAATATCAAGCCAATTTTTTGATAGTCTCACGCACACAGAAAAATGAAAATGACTTGCATAGATAAATAACAACAGCAGACTCAT
>NW_020872212.1:320561-323582 GCF_003789085.1 Penaeus vannamei
TTATTATCATCATTCTTTTCATCACCATCAGCATCATCACATAATGATCATCATCAGTGTCATTCTTATCATTATGGTTATGCTTTCTTATCACTATTACCATCAATATCATCAGCATAATAATAACAAAAAAATATCGCGCTTGACACTGACCGGGAATTTCCCTATCGCCGGAACCTCGTTATACGGACAGCTTTTAATTTTTTCTGGTCGCTGATCTTACCTGGAATCGAAGCAGTGGGCAGCAGTGAGGACCCATTGGTCGTTGATGAGGGAGCCTGCACAGAGCCAGTCTGGGGTGTTGGTGCTGTCCTTTTCACCGAGGAGAGCCTGTCGAAGATGTGAATCATTATACTTCAAACATACACACGTAGATGCGTGCATATATGCACATGCACACTAGCAGACACACACACACACAAAAAATAAATAAACATAAACCCAAATCTTACCATCCATACGCACGAATAATCAAAACAATCATATGTTCGTGTTCTAAATCAGCGCTTTGAATCAGTTTGAATCAGCGCTTTCTTTTCACAGTGAACATCAAAGTCAGCTCACCATCCACGGCCAGGCGCTGACCCTGGACGTAATGCCGCCCAACACGAGTCCTGCGAATACCGAGGCTCCGATACCGATACTTTGGCCAGCGAGACTCCTACGACGGCGGGACGGGAGGCCACCGGGGTGCGGTATGGTCCTCGTGGCTTGAAGTCCACACTCTGGGAATAAGGGGTGCAGTTAGAGGATTCAGCTCGACCTGTAGTTCAATAAGGGAGTTTGGTCGAGGGGCGGTGGGTGTTAGGGGGGGGGAGGTTGTTGGTGTTTTGGGAATAATCACTTAGATGGGAAGAGTCTAGTTCGTCTAGTTCTCTCTCTCTCTCTCTATCGATCTACCTATTTCTATCTCTCTTCCCCTCCCTCCCTTTCTTCTATCTATTTATTTAGCTATATCTTTCTCCCTCTCTCTCTCTTTCTCCCTCTCCCTCTCTTTCTATCTATCTCTCTTTCTCCCACGCACACACAACACACACATTCTATCCATATCTCTCAGCAATAAACAGCGCAAACATAGCTTCACTTGCCGAAATTAACTGCCGGAGCAGCGATGCCTCCGTTATCCCCTGTGCTGGAACACGAGCTGGAATCTGTTGATCGAAGAGATGAAAAAAATCTTTTGGTTACCAAAGCGTTTGAATTGCGCTATAAAAAGATCATTAGCTTCATTTGCATTCACTCTCGTTCGGTATGATTGTTCTTTGAGATTACTGGTAATGGTGACCGTCAAAGAATCGTTTGCTGATTTAATTTTACAGCATCACCGAGCAGTGACTCACCCGCAGGACAACACACGATGGCGACGCGACCGACGGTACCACAGTACTTCACTTCACGCCTGTGGGCAAACTGAGCGACTTCCGGGCACTCCGTGATCTTCCGACACACGCCAGGACCTCCAGACAGCAGCGTGCACTCTTCATTGATGCCTGCGAACCGTGTGTCAATTTATGGTGTCACATTAACGGAACATACTCATAGCAACAAATAGTTCCATGTTCCATTTTCCTCTCCTGTTATATGCAGAATGACATCACGATATTCAGAAAGAAACCAGACCCTTTGACAGTAACCTTGTGCCGCACAGAAGGTCAGCGTCGACCCAACGACGATGGCAAGGAGCGAAAGCAGTCTGCGACCGACCCACATGATGACTCTGCCAATCCTGCCGCGAGACTGGACTAATAAATTCGTGGATTAGCGTTTTCAGTTCTGGCGGCGGTGAGGGCTGCTCGGCTTGTTCTTGCATGACGTCAGCTTCTGGGAAACCCTCTCTTGCGGCAGAATACATCCATGCAGCTTGAGTTCATAGAGGTGTTTGGATGCGAGGGATCAGAAATCGGTTAATATATGCATGGAAGTGTTATTTATTATCTGTTTTTTTCTTGTCCCACTTTCTCAGTCGTTTACGCCAACTGCTTTCAATATTCAGGAGTAAATATATACACGAAAGCATCATCGGTAATAATTTCTTATGCTATTTGTGGGTAAATTGCGTTCTTCATTTTTTTACGCCTAATGGGTGTTATTCATCTATTAGCGATGCAGAGTAAATATTAATGTGGTTAACGAAGCTGTTCTGTTAACTGCGATTTATTTGAAAGGTTTATAAATGGTAGCTTAAGGTTGTAGTTATCATATTGTCTAGGAGAGAGAGAAAAAAGGAGCGTGAGGAACAAATAACAAATAGATGAAAGAAAATGGAAAAGAAACCAAGAAAGGTTCAGGACACTAAAACAACGACGAAGGAGGAACAATACAATAAGAAGAAAGTATGTATATATACAACAGAGAAGTAAATGTAGAGTCAAGTGCAAATAAGAGACAAATGAGCGAAAGAAAACACGAAAAGGAAACAGGAATACGAGGTGTGTGGCGAGTTAAGCGTCGCCTGAACTAGGAAATTTTTTTACTCCAAGACATGTTTTTGTTACAAGGCTCTGTGGTTCCATGGTGTTGATTCTTGCTTTTCTTTGGTTTTTCTCTTATGTTCAATAGCTGTTAGATTTTGTTCTATGTTTAGAGGATCATAATATTTTTCATATACTCACTCTACTTGTCATAATTATGTATAATTCGTCTTTATGTCTCCGTGCATAACATGTGTGGAAACCAGTCCGTCTGTTACGGTGGGGAAACAGTGGAAACAATGTGATTCGGGGAACATCTCAACTTCCGTGAATCGAAATAAACTTTTTTTTTTGTACCACGCTTCAAAAGAGCTGAAGCAGCTGGCAAGGCTGTATATGTATATATGTGTGTGTGCATATACCTGTATATATATTAACACACACATATATGTATGTATTTATGCATGTACATGTTTATCCATATACACAGTTTCTATATGTGTATATGTGTGTGTGCATATTTATATATTATATATATAATATATATATATATATATATATATATATATATATATATATATATATATAGTATATATATATATATATATAT
>NW_020872212.1:357297-359797 GCF_003789085.1 Penaeus vannamei
ATCAACAGACTTCACTTATGGGAAAATACCCAATATACATTGAGATACAACAAAGAACCAGTCCTAAAGAATGATAGAAAATCATAAATTGAAATTGTTCATGAGGACTTATCTTTGCCACACACACCCTACCTTACCTAATACTTTTAAAAATCAAATTTCTTTCCTCTTTAATAAATGTTTCCTAAAAGTATTTAGCTATCCTAGTTACACACTATATTTTCTTTGCATTATTCCTTTTTATAATTAATCCTTCACATTCATAACCCCTTTGTGTCTTTTACTAACAGGCCTGACTGTTTTGAAGACTCATGCTTCCGCCAGTAGCCTCATACTGATCGGCATGGCTTGCACACCTCTCGGCACTATGGTAAAAATAAAAGAAATGCTCCTGAGCCTGGAATGAAACCCAATTATTTTGCATTCGAGTTCAAAAAGACAAAGAGTCAAACTATAGTATTGGTCCCAGAGAATGTATAACTCAATGTAATTTGATAACAAGAAAATAACGTATGTGTGCAAAAAGTAAAGGCAAGGCCACACCAACGTATAATACTACACAAATCTGTAACTGCTTGACCGAGTCCTGCAATGATGTGGCTTCAGTACTTTATGTACCATCATTGGAAAAAAAAACTCCACAATAGATATTTTGATAATAGATCTTGTTCTTCTGCATGACAGTTTATCACTAAAGTATAAAGTTGTTCGAGCTATATCATGCAAATTACGTGGGGGAGATTTATTGGCCTTTGCTGGAGTTTTATCCTCAAAAAAATATATTTTTTGTAACAATATTTATAAATGTACTTAAGAAAAGAAAAGAAATAAAAATGTATTTCTCTCACAAAAGTTGAAATCTCAATCTTAATCATTGTTTTCCAAACGGACACGCCCCATATTTCTTTCTCTCAACAATCCTGTAGTTGAGATTAAGCTTATTTAATATAACCCCACCGATACACAGTAATATCGTGGCCTAACCTAATCTAACTAAACCTAAAATCATCCTACCCTTCCCTGCCCTACTCTGCCATACCTTTCCCTTCCCTTCCTTCCTTTCCCTTCCCCTCCCTCCTCTACCCTGCCCTACTCTACTCTACCCTATATTTCCCTCCTTTCCCTTCCATTCTGTTCCCTTCCCCTCCCTATCCAACCCTAACCTAACTTATCCTATCCTATCCTACCCTATCTTATGCTATGCAACTCGAACCTAACCAATCAAACTGAACATAAAGCAATCAGAAATAATAATCTAACCTAACCCAACCATGTCAGGTTTGACCTATCAATTAAACATTACAGATCCTGTCAAGTTCTATACAATGGCAGTAAAAATGTTGATTTGTTTAGGAAACTACCTTTAGAAAGCAAACTGGATAATGGTCGTGTCAAGCAATCACGCCGGCCTCTGCGCTCCGGCAAAGGCCAACAAACCTCTAGCATATAGAGTTTGGCAAGATAGAGCTCAGATTTTTTTTTTTTTTTTTATAAAGATTAGTTCACCAGGGAGGCCTATAGCTATTCCTTGCCATATACATAATACTGGCTTTCTTGTCTTTGTCTAACGCAACAACCAAGATTTTGCTCGATGGTGAAAAGCCAGTGGGAGACATACAACCCTCTTCTAAACAGTTATTGAAACCCATTGTTAACCTTATATCATCTAACTTTGCCTAGCTTCAGCTATAATTCTCACATTTATGCTTAGCAACGATATTATCTTACATACAAAAGAATGTGCATTCATGTATGCTTATATTTCACTGCATTCTTGTTTCATCATTCTGAAAAAGATGTATTGATTCTAAACAACTGCTTTTATACCACACAGACACTCCCAAACAGCCCCTGACACTGCACACAGGCATGCCCATCCTCAGAGCAAACCTTCGCCCCTAAAACCTTCACAAAAACCCTGCTACAGAGTACTTAGGGCTAGTGATGGTGCCTGCAGAGGGGCGGTGTTGCAGGATACCTATGGGGGGCGTGTGCGAGTGCCTAAGGAAAAGGGAGCACCATGGAGTAAATTGCATAGAAGGGGGCGTGTGCGAGTGGTTGATAGTGGTGCCATATTGAGTGGGGTGCGTGAAGGGGGGCGTGTGCGAGTGTCTGATAGTGGTGCCATATTGAGTGGGGGGAGTCCAAAGAGAAGCAGACGACTCTCATGTCTCTATCTCTTTTTGACATTCACTTACCGCCTTGAGCGCTGCAAGTCTGTCCTTCGTCATGTTTGTGGAGCTTCTGTCGGATTTCACTTAACACAACTTGAAACGGTACAATGAATGGGTTAAACACTCAGAACCATATTCCACTCGTGGCCTGAACAGCATCCAAGTGAACACTGGCCAAAAATCGATACTCTGCCAAACACGAGTGCCACAGCGGAGAGCCAGCCAGACGACCACGTGCGCGCGCAGGCTGGCACTGGTGGTTGCCGAATGCTTCCAATCAAACGTCATTTTTCTTTTGCTTTTGGACTTGATTTCGAGCTGATTCG
>NW_020872212.1:384797-387297 GCF_003789085.1 Penaeus vannamei
CTTCCTCCTCTCCCCCACCCCTTCTCCCTCTCCCTCCCCCCTCGCCCCGCAAAACACAAGTTGTGATCTACCGGCAGAAAATATGCAAAAATCTCCTGTCTCCTTAAAGGGATTTTATATCCAGTAAATCGGCAGATTTTAAGAGCGCCGAAGAATTATGATGAGGCCGCGGGATAAAGAATATGTAGATTAATGGTGGCAATAATGATAATGATAATGATTGTGGTGATAATCATAATGATGGCGGGGGTGATAGCAAATGCATTGTGACTGATGGTGATGGTGATTGGTGTGATGATGATAGTGGTGTGGTGGTGGTAGTGGTGATAATGATGATGATGCTGGTGATGATGATGGTGGTGATGTTGGTGATGATAATGGTGGTGGTGGTGATATTGGTGATGATGGTGGTAGTGATGATGGTGATGTTGGTGATGATAGTGATGATGATGGAGATGATGTGATGACCAACGTCATGAAGATGATAATGAAGATGGTGATAACGATGATGATGATGGCTATGATGAAGATGATAGTAATTATGATGACATGATAATTATGATGACGATAAAGATGTGGAAGATGATGATGATGATAATTATGATGACGATAAAGATGTGGAAGATGATGATGATGATAATTGTGATGACGATAAAGATGTGGAAGATGATGATGATGATAATTATGATGACATTTACGTTGAAGAGCATAGTGATAACTAATGAACAGTTAATGGCGAGTTAATAAAAGAATTGCATATCACTAAATTGCCAACATAACAATATTTCAGTCAGTTTCGTCAATATATTATAGATGCGATGGATATTATACGATAAATAACAGTAATAAAGAGACCCTAAAAACCGATGCCGATTTTAACAACGAAAACAAAAAAGAAAATGATAACAATCATAACATAACCCCCCAAAAAAAACAAAATAAAAGAGAACAAGACGCAAAAAAAAAAAACGAAAACAAAAAAAAGATAAGAAAGAAAGAAAAAGGAAAAATAAAAGAAAAGATAAAAGAAAACAAAAACAAAGACGAAAACAAAAATAAACATAAGAAAAAAAACAAAAAAGGAAAAAAAGGAAAACCCAAAACAAAACAAACAAAAAACACCCAGGAAAAACAAGAAAAAAAATAAAAAAAACTAAAAAAACTAAACAGCCCAAAAGGAAAAAAAAGGAAAAACCTCAAAACAAAACAAACAAACAAAAAAAACATCCCCGGAAAAAAACAAGAAAAAAACAAAAAAAAAACACCAAACAAACAAACAAACAAAAAACACCCCCGAAAATTAAGAAAAAAAACTACAAAAACTAACTAAAAAAACAAAACAGCCCAAAAGGAAAAAACACAAACAAACAAACAAACAAAAAACCCCCGAAAAATTAAGAAAAAAAAAACTAAAAAAACTACAAAAACTAAAAAAACTAAACAGCCCAAAAGGAAAAAAAAGGAAAACCTCAAAACAAACAAAACAAACAAAAAAACACCCCCCAAAAATTTAAAAAAACTACAAAAACTAAAAAACCTAAAAAAACAAAACAGCCCAAACTCCGCGTCCCGTCACCGGCGGCGCGCCCGAGATAGGTACTTAACTGTTCATTGAAATCTCCGGATAAAACGTTGGCGACTCGAAACGTTCCCAGAGGCTGCCGCTACACCATTTTCTTCCCTTGTAAATTGCCTTAAATAGGGGGCACTGCGATAAGCTTCATACATATTGAACAAATGAGGAGGGGGTTTATCGTCACTGAATATCAGTTGAGTAAATGCGTGCATAGCTGAGTGGACTTTGGAGGGGGGAGAGGGGAGAGGGGGGAGGGGGGGGATGGGAGGGGGGGATGGGAGGGTGAGGGGGGGTGAGGGAGAAGGGGGATGGGAGGGAGGGTGAGGGGAGGGGTGAGGGAAGGGAGTGGAGGGGGGAGAAGGGGTGAGGGGAAGGTGAGGGGTGGGGAGGGGGAGAAGGGGTGAGGGAGGGAGGGGAGGGGGGAGAGGGGTGAGGAGGGAGGGGAGGAGAAGGGTGAGGGAAGGTGAGGGGGGAGAAGGGGAGGGGAGGGGTGAGAGGGAAGGGGGAGATGGGTGAGGGAGAGGGGGGGTGAGGGAGGGTGAGGGAAGGAGGGGAGGGGGAGAAGGGGTGAGGGAGGGAAGGGAGAGAGGAGATGAGTGAGAGAAGGGGAGAGACTTATTATGTTTGTACTTTGTCAGCATGTCTGTCTGTCTGTCTTCATGTCTTGTATCAGTCTGCATGTCTTTTCGTCCGTCTGTCTGTTACTTTGTTTCTGTTACTGTTTCTCTGTTTCTCTTTTACGTCGCTATCTCTCTCTTTCTGCCTTTGTCTTTATCGCTCTTTCTGCCTGTCCCTTTCTCCTTCCGTCTGTTTTGTCTAATTCTCTCTTTGTCTCTCCCTCCCACTCTTTTTCATTTTCTCGTTGTTCCTCTCTTCCCCTTTCTCCACTCTCCCTTCTCATTCTTACCTTCCGTGATTCTTCTC
>NW_020872212.1:397297-399797 GCF_003789085.1 Penaeus vannamei
GTGAGTGGGGGGTAGATGGAGGTGGGGGTGGTAGGGGGTTGGGGTAGATGGGTGTAGATAGGGTTGGGGTGGGATTGGGTAGGGGTAGGGGGTAGATGGAGGTGGGGGGTAGATGGAAGTAGGAGGTAGGGTGAGGGGTAGATGAGTTGGGTGGGGATAAGAGGGTAGATGAGGGTGGGAGGGGAATTGGGTAGGGGTGGGGGTATGGAGGTGGGGGTAGGGTGAGTGAGGGTAGATGAGGGTGGGGGTGGATGGGGGATGGTTGGGTGGGTGTGGGTGGGGGTAGGGGATTGATTCAGATGGGTGGGAGGGGTGAGTGGGATGAGGGGGTAGATGGGGGTAAATGAGTAGGGGGTAGGGGTTTGTGGTAGATGGGTTGGGGTAGATGAGGGTAGATTTTGGCGGGTACATAGAGGTAGGATGGATTGGGGTACATGGGGGAGGGGGAGGGGATAGTTGGGGGGAAGGTCGAGAAGAAGGCAAAATAGGGGCTGGAAGGGGGGGGGGTGTAGGGGTGGCAGAAGAGGAGGAGAGGAGTGGAAGTGATAGCAAAAGAAGGGATAAAAGGATAGAGGTGGGGAGGGAGAAGGAAGGGAGGGGTAAGGAGGGAAAGAGGAGGGGGGAGATAGTGGGGAAGAGTTAGGGTTGGGGTTTGGGGGGTATAAGGGTGGGGGTTAAGGATGAGGAGGGGTGGGGGAAGGGTACTATCAGTATTATAATATTGCAATTATCATTATCATATGAATATCATTACAATTATCATTACCATCATTGCAATTATCATTATCACTATGAATATTATCATATCATTGCGATTATCATTATCATTATGAATATTATCATAATCATTATCATTATTGCATTGTTGTCATTATCATTATCATAATCATTATTATCACTGATATTGTTGTCAATGTTATTATCATTATTATGATTATCATCCTCCTCATTATTATTATCACTATCATTTACATTCTTCTTTTTATGATCATTATCATTATGATCATCATTGTTATTATGATTATCATTATCACTATATTATTTCAATATATCATTTGTCATCATTATCATTATTACCATTATTATCATTATCATTATTATTTTCATTTTCATTATCATAATTGTTATTATCACTTTAATTTTATAATTATTATTATTATTGCTATTATCATTATTATTATTATTATTATTATCATCCTTATTATCATTAATATTATTATTGTTATTAAGATTATTATCATGATTGCTATAATTGTTGTTGCTGTTATTACTATTATCATCATTATTATCATTATCAGTATAATTGTTATTATTGTTCTAATCATCATCATTAGAAATATTATCATTACCGTCATTGAGGGTCTAAGACTATTTAATGCTCGTGTGTGTGTGTGAATGTGTTTGTAGTGTGCGTGTGTGTGAGTGTGAGGGCTCTCATTTTTCTCTTTACTACCATGTTTCCCATTTTCCTTCAACTACGAAAGCTTAGATAGAAAAGGAGAGAGGGAAGTGAAGGGAGTCTTTGGCGGGGGGATGAAGGAGAGAAAGAGGAGAAAGAAGAAAGGAAAAAGGAGAAAGAAAATAAGAGAAAGCGTAGGGGAAGAAGAGAAGGAGAAGGAGAAGCGAAAGAATGTAAGAAAGAGGACCGAAAAAATAGGAAGTGGAGGAAGATCAGAAGAAGAAGAAAGAAGGGAAGAAGAGAGAGAAAGAGAAGGAAAATGTGGAATGGGAGAGGAGAAGAGGAGGATGAACGGGGAAGGTGATAAGAAAGGAGAGACAAAAAAAAAAAAGAGTGTGGAAGAGATAAGGGCAAAGAAGAGGCCAAAGAAAAGATTAGAATGAGATGACAAATAAAATGAAGAAAAAGAATGAGGGGGAAAGGTGAAAGAAGAAGGCAAGAAATAACGTAGAGAGAAGAAGAAAAAAAAACAGAAGAGAAGGAGAGGGAGATAAGAGGAAGACAGAGAAGATAGGAGGAGGGGAGAAGAGAGGAGGAGGAGGAGGGGAGGGAAAGGGAACCGAGGAAAGAAAGCCGTAGGAGGGGACAAAGGAGAAGAGAGGGAGAGGAGGAAGCCAATGAGAAGGAAGGAAGAGGAGCAGGCCGAGGAAAAGAGAGGAAAAATAGAGGGCCAAGGAAAAGACAACAAGAAGGAAAGGAAAAAGAGCGGGTCGAATCAAAGAGAGGAAGAGGAGATGTCGAAGAAAAAAAAGGAGTAAGAGGAGGCCAAAGAGAAGAAAGGAGGAGGAGGCCGTGGAGGAAGAGGAGGAGGCCGAGGAGGAGGAGGAGGAGGCCGAAAAGAAAAGAATGAAGTAGGAGGAGGCCAAAGAAAAGAGAAGAGAAGAAGGAGGCTAAAGAGAAGAAAAGAAAGGAGAAGGAGGAGGACACCAAAAAGAAAAGAAGAGGAGGCCGAGGAGGAGGAGGCCAAAGAGAAGGGAGGGAGAAGAGAAGGAGGCCAAGGAGGATGAGGAGACCAAAGAGAAAAGAGGAGAAGGAGGAGGA
>NW_020872212.1:428871-431371 GCF_003789085.1 Penaeus vannamei
GAGAGAGAGAGAGAGAGAGAGAGAGAGAGAGAGAGAGAGAGAGAGAGAGAGAGAGAGAGAGAGAGGAGGGAGGGAGGAGAGAGAGAACAAGGAATAATAAGCAAATAAAAACATCACAATTATTATAAAATTAGGCAAAGTAGCCGTTTTAAAATTCATTAAATATAAATAAGAAACCCGCCATTTTTTCTCCCTCTTTTTACATCCGCTTGCTTGTTTGTTTACCCATGAATGAACCATGAGCCATGAATATCAGAGGCTTTGGGGAGAGTTTTGTCTTTGCGTTATAGTGTCCCTTATTTCACTCGTCTTGGTCTCTCCCTCTATCCCTCACTTTCTGTCTGTCTGTCTGTCTGTCTTCTGTCTCTCTCTCTCTCTCTCTCTTCTCTCTCTCTCTCTCTCTCTCTCTCTCTCTCTCTCTCTCTCTCTCTCTCTCTCTCTCTCTCTCTCTCTCTCTCTCTCTCTCTCTCTCCTCTCCTCTCTCTCTCTCTCTCTCTCTCTCTCTCTCTCTCTCTCTCTCTCTCTCTCTCTCTCTCTCCTCTCTCTCTCTCTCTCTCTCTCTCTCTCTCTCTCTCTCTCTCTCTCTCTCTCTCTCTCTCTCTCTCTCTCTCAATAAACCCTCACACTGTCTTTCTCTCTCTTACCTCAGTTGCCGCTTCATTCTCATAGCCTCTTCTACCCTGTATTGCATTCTTCTTCCTGCGTGTCAGTCTCTTGCTATATCCATTATACACGCTTTTATTCCACTCGTTATTCATTCCAGCAGGAAAAACGAAGGGAGTATCCAAAAAATCATTTTGTCTTATGTCTACACTGTAAAAAAAATATAACAACAGCAATGAATAAACAAATGAATGAGCAAAGCGGATGAATAAATGAAATAGAGATATATATGCAAATTAATGTAAATGAGGATCCACATGGGAAACATATAAGGTTAGAATTATTAAGATTTTTTTCTGTCTCTTGTTTCTGTCTACCTAGTCTGATAAAAGTTTGTAATAATAATATTTATTCTTCTCACTTGTTCGTTTTCCTTTTGTTCTGCTGTTTGTGTTCGCAATTGTTGTTTTATTTTTGTCGTATATGCCATTTGTTGTCATCATTGCCAACATTTTTTCTTGCTAATATGTTTTCGTTATTCTTCTCTCATTGTAATTGTTATTGCTACTCTATGGTTATTCAATTTCTTTGTTGTTGTTTTGTCATTTTATTCTGTTTCACAGTTACTGAAATAACAACAGGTAAATGGATATACATAAGCAGAAAAAAATCGAGAAACGTTGCTGCTTGTGTCAGCTGACGCCAGAGCAACGACCGGTCTCATCGATCACGGTCGCGGTCAAAAGTCTAGTTAATTCGGAGTTAAGCCATTTCGAGGCCTGTTTCGACATCCGGATCTAGTGTGAAGCCGTGCTGGTGTATCCCGAAGCTCTTTTTAAGATAATTAAATGGGCGAGAAAATTATGTTTAAAAATGAAAGTAACATCCTTTTATCTCTGTCTCAAAGCTTGATTTTTTTCGATCAAGTAGAAAAATCCAAGAAGATAAAAGGACCGAAGTTTTAGGATTTAAGCGGAGTATCTACCAGCCCTCCCTGAGGTCGTAAGGCTTAAGAGATGACGATGGGAATCTTCACCTTCCGTGGCCGTGCGGTTTCATATTTTCCGATTTTGCTCTTGTACTCATGATGCGAGTCTTTTGTTTTACTAAAAGATCATTAAGCTCGGTAAACATCTCGGTTCTTTTAATAGTTTTAAAACAACGAGGGCTTGGACTGAAGCTAAACCACATAGTTAGTCTGCCCTTTTCTTTTCTTTTGTCATTTTACTCGTTCATGTTTATATATAATCTTTCTAGACATATGCCTACTTAAGGATTTACATAGCTATCAACTTTTTATCTTTAACCATTCACATATTTGCTCACTAATGAGATTCCTTATTTCACTATAATATAACGTGGGAAATGGTTACCATACTTATCTTCTCCTTCCAAGTCATAATACAGTCGTAGATCAATACTAATATCGATACAACCAAGCCCACTATCCTTAATCTTGGCGTCCTTTATGAGGCAGACCATATCAAAGGAGAGAGATCCGGTTGTTGGGGAGATACAGAACCCATTTTCTCTCTAAGACAAGAAAGAGAAAAGTTATCGACAAATAGATTGATCTTGTGGGATACGACAAGGACGCTTTATTGACTCTGATTTGGCCCGAAAACTTTCCTCGAAAAGAAACTCTTATATATTGGGCCTTAAAGACAATAGGCATAGGATTGGCGGCCCGGAGTTGGTTAAAGAGATAAAGGGAATCAGAGAGAGAGAAAGAGAGAGGAGGGAAAGTTTTGAGAGAGAAAAAAAGAGGGAAGGCAGAAAGAGAGAGACAGAGATAAACAGTAAGAGAGATGGAATAGGAAGGGTGCATGTAAAGAAGTGGAAGGATCATGGGAGAGAGAAATAATAACAATGATTATATACTACAGGAAAATTAGCG
>NW_020872212.1:436371-441371 GCF_003789085.1 Penaeus vannamei
GTGCCGGTTACTTTGAAAAGGGATTTTTTTCCATGTACTTTTCTCTTTTCCATTCAAAATGGTTATCGTGAGGCATAAATAATATGAAAGTACTGTTATTAATACTATCATCATCATCATCATCATCATCATCATCATCACCGTTATTATCATTATTACAATTCTTGATATCATTGTTATTGTTATCATCATTATTATTTTATTATTTTTCCTAATATAATTATCAATGTCAATATCACAGTTATTAATTTTCTACGTTCTTTTACTTTATTAGCCTTATTCTTTCAAATATCCTCATCATCATAGTATCCTTCATAATCAGTGCCGGAAGTTCTTTTTCTTAAGAATTGTGAAGTTACACTTTCCCTTTATTGTGGTGTCTTTTATCGAACTAGCATCGTGATATTCCTTAACATTATTATCATTATTACTCTTATTATATTTGTTATTATTATCATAAAAATGCTTAATATTGTTATTATTATTATTATTATTATTATTATTTATTATTATTATATTATTGTTATTATTATTATTATTATTATTATTATTATATTATTATTATTATTATTATTATTATTATTAATTATATTATTATATTATTAGTTATTTTACATATATATTATTTATTATTATTATTCATTTATTATTATTTGGTTAATTTTCATTATCAACATTATCATTATCATCATTATTAACACTTTTGGTACCATAATTTTTTATTATTATTATTATTATTATTATTATTATTATTATTATTATTATTATTGATTTTATGATCAACATCATTATTTTACTTATGGTCATTGTTATTATGAGAATCACTGTTTTTACTGCTATTTTCATTATTAAGATTATTCTTGTCATTATCATTTTTTTTCATTATTATTGATATCGTTAACAAAATGGTTATTAACATCTTGAGTTATCATTTTCATCCTTTATATACTTACCATGATTATTACGATTGTTATCACTTATTTCCTTTTTTACAGTTTCTATTTATATTATCCTCTTTCTTTTTCCTCTTCTTCTTGTGCTAATAATGATAATAGTAATTGTTATTATTATTATCATTTTTATTGTTATAATAATTATTATTGTTCTTATCATTATTATCATAATGTTTGTTATTATAATCAACTAAGTTATCATGATTCCCAATATTATTTTCCTATTATTATTACAATCATTATTATCACTATAATTATTAACATCATCATCATCATCATCATTGTTATTGTTCTTGTTGGTTTTGTTATTATCATTATGTCTACATAATTCATATTGTTATTAGTAGTATTAGTATAAGTATTAATATCACGATCTTTACAATGATAATGACGGATAAGATTTTAATAAAAATATATAAATAATGACGCTAATAATAAAGTATTTTTATGAATGTTACTTTCATCATTGTTATATTTATCCTCATAATTACTACTACCATTATTATTATCATTACTAGTATTATTGATATTATCCCTATTATCATGCACACTGATATTTATGTCATTTCCAATATCATTACTTTTATTGATATCATTATTGTTCTTATTATTATCATTTATGTAATGTTGTTATTATCATTGTCATTATTATTATTATCATATTCATTATTATTATTGTTGTCATTATTATTGTAATGATCATTATACTTTATAGATTTTATCTTTTATCACTGGTAATATTAATGATGATAGCATTATTGTTCTAAATGTTTATATAATATAAACTTTTATATCTTTATCATCAGTATTGTTTGTTATTATGATCGTCATGATTGTCATTATAATTTTTTATATTATTATTATCTTCATATTTTTATTAGCATTTTTTATCACTATTATCATCATTATCATAACTGCCATCCTAATTATCAATAGTTATTATCTTTATTAGGCATTCGCTCTTTTCTTATTCTTATTATCAATATTATTATCATTAATATTACTATTATTTTCATAATAATAACAATAAAACGATAATAATAATTATTATTATAATTTTATTATTATCATTATTAGTGTTGTCGTAACAATTATCATGAATATTATTATCTATATTATAAGTAACAATATTATTATTATCATTATCATGTTTATTATTATTATCTTTATTATTATTATTATTATTATTATTATTATTATTATTATTATTATTATTATTATTATTATTATTATTATTATTATTATTATTATTTATTATCATCATCATCACCACAATTATTAATGCTATTATTATCATTTTTACTTTTATCAGTATTATTGTTTTCAGTATCTATTATTATTATTATGATATCGATGATGATTATTATTATAATCTTTACCATTGTAGTAATTATTCAAATTATCCCTAGCATTATTGTTATCATCATTGTTACTAATGTTATTATTATTATTATCATCATTGTTATTATCATTGCTATTATTAATAATAATCTTGTTATCATTGTTGGTATTATAATTATCATCATTGACATTATCGATACCAATTATTGCTATTTTTCTTTTATGACATTGAAAATGATGGAAATAATGACAATAACTACAATATTCATATAATTACCATCTCAGTTTTTGTAAGTAATATAATCATTTTCATTTTCTTTTTTATCAGTTTGATCACCATTATTATTATCATAATTTTCATTAATAATGGTATTTCGTTAAATACCATTATTATTGCTTTTGTTATTAAGGCAATTATTACTGGAACCACCATTATTAGCATTGTAATTAGTAATAATAATAACGATGATAATGATAACATTATGGTTATTATTTTTATTATTATTATTATTATGATGCTGATGATGAAATGTTATTATTATTATCATGATTATTATTATACAATAATCATAACAATAATACTAATAATTAGCATTATTATATCAGTATCAATACAGTTATGTACTATTTCATAAATATTATTTATATAATCAGTATTATCATATCAATTGTTTTCATTATCCTCATAATCAAATCATAATATTATTATACTGATAATGATCATAATAACAATTGTAATGATAACAATGATGTGAATAAGAATAATGACAGTAATGATAACAATATTAATAATGTTGATGACAATGATAATAGCAATAATGATAATATTTATCATTAAAAGATAAGAATGATGATAATGGTGATATCATTACTTTGCTTATCATTATTATCATTATGATTATTGCTGTTATTATTAACTTCATTGACACTGTTCTTTGTAGTAGTTGCAGTAAATGTAGTAAAATAGTGATTGAAGTACAATACTTATTTTATTGTTATTTTTATTTTTGTTATCTTCATTTTTATCATTATCACTATAATCGTTTCATTACCATAAGTATAATTAATTGTTTTTGTCATTATAATCATTATCTTTATGGATTTTACCCTTATTGTTATCAGTACCATTATTACTATGGCAGGCATTGTTATCCTTATCGTCAATGCTATCATTCTATCTTTTACTAATTATTACGATCATTTAATACTACAACCACTACTATTTCTACTATAATCCTTTTCATATTCTCATTGTGATTCTTATGGTTATCAGCGCAATTACCAATATGGTGGTGATTATTGTCATTATTTTTGTTTTATTTACATTCGTATTATCATCATTATTGTCATTCTTGTTGTCATTATCATTGTTAATATTCCTATTATTATCATAATCATTAATATCTTCATATCATCGCTGCTAATTTCGTTATCATCTTTGTAAGCAAATTTTCTGAAACATTATTATTACTATCACTTTAAATGGCATCATAAAAAATTATACTACTACTACTACTACTACTACAAATAATAATAATAATAATAATAATAATAATAATAATGATAATAATAATAATAATAATAATAATAATAACAATATTGATATTTGTAATGATAAGAATATTTACTATTAAAATTATTACTATTGTTAATTCCATCATTATCATTATTGATTTTATCATGATTATCATTATTACTATCATTACCATTATAATCACTAGTTCTTGTTATTATCATTGTTTATTATTATTATTATTTATGATTATTTATTCCTATTATTATCATTATTATTATTATTATTATTATTATTATTATTATTATTATTATTATTATTATTATTATTATTATTATTATTATTATTATTATTATTATTATTATTATTATTAATATTATTATTATCATCATCATTATTATCATTGTTGGTAGCATTATTATTACTATTTCTATTTTTATTATTATTATTATTATTATTATTATTATTATTATTATTATTATTATTATTATTATTATCAATATTGCTGCTATTATTATTATTATTATTATTATTATTATAATTATCATTATTATCATTATTACTATAATCATAATTATCAATGTTGTTATTATCATTACAATTATAATTATAATCAACATAACTGTTACTTTTGCCATTACTGTTATATTATTATATTATTATTATTATTATCATTATTATTATTATTATCATTATTATTATTATCATTATTACAGTTGTCATGATTTTGTTATTATTATTATTGTCATTGTATTTATAATTGAACTATTACTATTACTATTACTGTTATATTATTATTATTATTATTATTATTATTATTATCATTATTATTATAATTGTTATTATTATCATTATTATTATTATCATTATTACAGTTATCATGATTTTGTTATTATTATTATTGTCATTGTATTTATAATTGACATTACTATTATTATTGGTATTTCAATTTTCATTTCAGTTGTTATAATTATTTTCATCCTTATCACTATCATTATCATCATCATTACTAACTTTACTATTAATATAGTCATAATAATATTAACAAATCATTATCACTATCATCACATTTTTATCATTAGTAATAATATCAATACTTTTATGATTGTTATTATTATAATCACTTCTTTTATCATTATCAACATAATCATTATCATTACCATCATTGCAGTTATCATCATCATAATCATTGT
>NW_020872212.1:471371-473686 GCF_003789085.1 Penaeus vannamei
TCGTAAAATAATAATAATAATAATAATAATAAAAGTAAAGGCATTGATCTTATCAAAAAGTGGACACAAACAAAACAATATTTGACTCTTGAAATAGAGGTCTAACTCACACAGAAACTGAAGCTGTGATATCTATCAATACACAATTCAATCTACATCAATATATATATTTTTTGGCTAACAGTATCCTGGTACAATAAAATAGGGAAACTTATTCCTTTGATTTTATTGAACAAACCACTAAGAGTCTTCAAAATTTGAAGTCGCACGAACATATTGCAATAACAAAACGTGATAAAAGAAGTGGCACTGTCTTACTGAAGAGAACTGATTACCTTTACAAACTATTCTATATACTTTCTGACTAATCAAAATTCAAATTGTTAAATATTAACCTATCCACTCACCTCCTAAAACTAAAGGACAAACTAAACAGACTTTAAGGAACAATCCTCGACGAAACCAAGATATCATTTTCTTTTCAGCTGGCTTTGGATCGGGTTTTATGTACGGTCTCCCCAAAGTGCACAAATCCGGAATACCTATCAGACCTATCGTTTCACTATCGACACTTTCAGTTATAACCTTACAGAATTTCTTGTTCAAATCATTCACCCTCTAACGTGTAATGAACATACGAATTCCAACTTATCAAGTTTCGTAAATGAAATCAATCATTTAAAAGTTGACGGCACCAAAGTTGATGTCGAGTCTTTGTTTACAAACGTACCTCTTGCAGAAACTACACAAATCATTACAAAAAATACAATGAATTCCTTTCACAGTTTGGTTCAGAAAAGGTTAAATTCTCTTTTTAATTCGTCCCGGGTGTCACATATATGAGACACAGGGAAAAAATAAACAATGTCGGGCTGCCCGACAGTGCGATGCTGTCTCGGAGCCGCGCTTCCGAGGCAGAAGCGGCGGCGCGGCCGGGCGGGCGGACAGACACGCGGGATTTTTTAAATTTTGGCTACAAATGTCCCGGCGGAGTCGGTAAAAACAATGAATTCCTTTCACAGTTTGGTTTAGAAAAGGTTAAATTCTCTTTTAAATGTTGTCTCAAAAGATTTTAGTCTTGATAATCGTTTGTACAGTCAGATCGATGGAGTTGCTTTGGGTTCTCATATTGGTCCTAGTTATTTTATTATTATTTATTATTATTATTATTATTATTATTATTATTATTATTATTATTATTATTACCATGAAAAAACTGGCTATATAATTGACCTATTCAATTTAATTTAATTAATTTGATTTTTAGAAAAAATATATAGATGAGACATTTTCTCGTTCACCTGTAGAATTGAAAAAGAAATCCAATTTCCTTTTATTGATGAGCTAATCACCAAAGAAACAGTCGCCTGTGCACTGCTGTTTTACAGGGAAACCTACTTTTACTGGTTGGGGAATTATCATTTGAGCTCCGCACCACAAAAGTGTACATTAATAGCACATCACCTGAACCTGCAGAAATATTTCATTGCTTCACTTTGGTTCCCTTTTTGATGTGGGAATGAATTTTTTTTAATTACTTTGAAGCAATTGAATACCAAGCATTACTTTTTCATGAAAAACCCTGAGATTATTATCATAAAGTAAGATACCAGCCTTTATGAACATTATTTTTTGTTCAGAATCTTACTAATACGTTAAAATACCTTACCTCAGACGGCTAAGGTATTGCGTACGAAAAACAGCTGCGTGAGTTGCTCAAACGTTTATTTTCCGGGTTAAACTTAATATAGTTTTCACAGATAACCCCACCATCAGTACTTTTCTCATGAAGAGAGTCTGTTGCTGTAGATCCATGTTCAAACGTTATATATATGTGTGTGTGTGTGTTGTGATGTGTGTTTAATTGACTAGCAGCAGTACTAGGTATATTGGATCAACGACACGTTGACCACAAGCACAAGAATTCTTTGAACATGTGTGAAAATTATTTAAAAGCAGGATTCTATGACCTGAGCAAGTACCGGCTGATTCTTCGGAGGTGTGGCCGACTTCTCTTGGAAAAAGAAGTAAAACTTGCACTCTCCTCAGTCATTCTAAAGGTGGTGGTCACATCTTACAACCTGAGTGCGCGTGCGTTGGTGGATCCGAGTTCCTTTTTTGTCTGATATCTAAGGTTGCAACCGGAGCTGGAGCCCTCAAAAGCGCAGACACAACTATTTTACAGTGTAGTCCTGTGACTTGCAAACCACAAGGACTACAGCCTTATGGTATGTTTGCTTATCTTTTTTGTAATACTTCCTTTGCTTTATATTTTTCCCCTTTGTTTCGTTTATTCTGTAATTTTTATTATAATT
>NW_020872212.1:508223-522761 GCF_003789085.1 Penaeus vannamei
CATTTGGCACTGTCAGGTCCTGTCAATTGCATAATTTTGCAGATGCAATTCAAGTTGGATATGGTATTGCCTCATACTTGAGGCTTGAAAGTGCCATTGGTGAAGTCTGCACTCTGGTAATGTGAAGAGCAAAAGTGGCTCCTTTGAAGAGGACCATTCCAAGAGTAGAGTCAGCTACTGCTAGTGTAGCAGCTCGTATGGGTCAGAGGCTATGCTCAGAACTGGATTTGAGCTTAGAAAATTCTGTCTTCTGGACTGGCAGTATTTCTGTTTGAAGTATTTATTCAATGAAAAGGCAAGATATCAAACATTTGTGGCCAACAGGGTGAATCTCATTGGTGAAACCTGTTGAAGCTTGGAAGTATGTAGAGATTCAGTCTAACCCAGCAGATTTAGCTTCAAGAGGAGTTGACATGGACAGCTTCCTCGCCTCTTCAATCTGGATCACTGGGCTGACCTTTCTTGGTGAAAATGAGAAAATTTGGCCCATACTACCAAAAGATGTCAGGAGAGGAACCTTACAGGATGACCCAGAAGTGAAATTACAATTACTCTGTGAAACAATTATCACAGTAATACCATTCATTGAGGAAATAACCAGTTGCTTCTCGAATTGGAAGAAATTTGTACACTGCATTGCATGGCTAAGACGCTTCCACAGAACTCTGACAAAAAGACTCAAGTTTTCAGTGGAAGCTGACATGACAAGGAAGTGTTTGTGCATTAAAGAAGTATATAAAGGTGAGAACATTTGGAAGCTCATCCAAAAGGACTTATTTGGTGCTGAAAAAAAAAGATAATCTCAGGTAGTGAAGAGGCTCATGTGAGGTCCTCCAGCAAATTGGTTAAGCTAAAGCCCTACCTGAAGGATGGGCTACTTAGAGTGAGAGGATAACTCATTCACTCTCCTAGCAGTATTGATGTCAAACACCCAATAATTCTGCCAAGCAAGTCCACATCTGTGAAATTAATGGTGCAATGGAAGCATAAGAACCTAGCACACAGTGGCCACAATTATCTTATGGCTGAGTTACGCCAGTTCTGGATTATACATGACAATGCAGTGGTATGCTCTCATTCAGAACTGTGTGAGGTGTAGATCTTTCAGTGCTCAGCCAATGACCCAAGAGATAGCTGATCTACCTGAGGAATGCGTCACATCAAATGTGCCTCCCTTCACACGGGGACTTACTTATTTTGGGCCTTTTCTAGTTAAGAAAGGCAGGTCAACTCTCAAACGTTATGGAGTCATTTTCACCTGCTTGGTGACTAGAGCCATCCACATAGAACTAGTGGAGTCAATGGTAACTGGATCCTATATTAATGCATTTAGAAGGTTCATTGCCAGGCGAGGCCCAGTCACCCTCATCCGGTCTGACATGGTACAAATCTTGTGGGAGCTGAGGAACTTTGCGAAGAACTCAAGAAAATGAAGCACTCTGTGATTCCAGAGGTCATGTTGCTCAAGGATGTCACATGGCAGTTCAGTCTTCCTCATGCTTCGCACTTCGACAGTGTATGGGAACACCAGATTTGCACAATTTGACGAGTACTACAGAGCCAGCAGGTTATGACAGATGACACTCTGCATACCCTATTCTGTAAGGTGGGAGCTATGATAAATGGCAGGCCGTTAAGCAGGGTTACTAATAATTCCGATGGTCCTCAAGTACTAACACCCAACATGCTGCTGACCCTGAAAGGTGCAGGAAGTCCAATAACGGATACTGATCATAGTGATCTTTATGTTCGTCGACGTTGGAACTAAGTTTAGTACCTGGCAGACCTCTTCTGGAAGAGGTGGACAAAGGAATATCTTCAACTTTTCCAGGAATGTCAGAAGTAGATCATGAGACAGCATAACCTGAAGGTTGGAGATATTGTTTTGAGCCTAGACAACAAACTACCCCAAGGTTCATGGCCTTTGGGACGTGTGCTGGAAGTGATACATGATGCTGATGATAGTCAAGTGAGGAGTGCTCGCTTGAAAACTGCTAGAGGAGAGTACCTACCTCAGACCAATTAGCAAGATGTGTCTTTTGCTAGAGAATGAAATAGATGGTGCTCGTAAAGGCCGAACACAGCCCTTAAATACTGAATATTGAATATTCATTGTGATATATAAGGTTACCAGCAGAGAGGGGGCTGTGAAGAATATTGCAAGTTTAAATTTTGTCATGTTTCTAGTTATTAAGATTTCTTTGATTATACTAAAAAGTTTTATAGAAAACAGTTCTATTTTTATTTCATTTTTTGCTGCTGGCATTTTTTATTTGAAGTATTTTAGTATATGAACTATGTAATGTGAAACGCATGTGTTTATAGGCTGATGTACAAGTGAATGAATTGATATTTGTCATTATGAGTCAGATATCCTGTTTATCCAGTGAAATAAGTTGAAATATGTGATATGGCCTAGACGTTACCGCGTTTTCCCGCCAAATTTACCTTAGCAACAAGTAGCCCGCCCCTTGCAGCATCTGTAATTAATAAAGAATATGGTTATACTTCAAGATTGAGTTTTGAGTCAATCAGTGATATTGAGATATTGATAATAAGAATGAGATTTAAATATGCATTGACTAATTATTGATAATAGTTCATTTGCACGTGTTTCCTATCCTTGAAGTTGATTGGTTCACACACGAGCAGCACTTAGTTCTGATTAGTCCTCATTTAATCTGTATTGTGATTGGCTCCGAGAGCCTGTGCTAGGCACCACCACCACCTTGAGATTTTTTGTTGACTGACACGCTCATGGAAATGGCGTTTGTGCTGTGACATTCTTGTTTAATACCAGTATTTCTGGAAAAGGTGGCTAGTTTAAAGAGGTCTACAGACTATTGGCCATGTCACAGTGGAGATACTAGTGGGCTACAATATATAGTGGAGTAGGGGCATATATGTTGTGTGTCGGTGTTGTTTTGTGTAATTAACGTGTTGCTTTTAAGATAATAGCTAATATTGGAGTCGTTGTGTGGTTTTATACATATATGTATCGTATAGTAAATATAATAAGTAAAAATAGATATATATATATAATACTCATATACTGATATGTGTGTGGTAGTGGTAGTGTGTGTGGTTGGTTGTGGTGCTGTGTGTGTGTATACAATATATACTATATATATATAAGATATAGTGTGATGTAGTAGGTACTCTGTCGTAATCAGATAGTCTAAGTAGTATAGAGTCATAGGTCGCACGGATAGGTGAGATTTAATTATATATAAATTTATGGTTGTGTTGATAGCTGGTGTGTTGTGATCTTGTGTGTGATAATATACATACACTTAAGTAACATTAATTTAAACCTTTACTCGTATACTAGAGCGCCCCACACCTAATAATATATGATGAGATTGGGTGGCTGGGTGCAGTGGTTGTCGTGTGTGTGTGTGTGTGTAGTATAGGTGTGTTGTAAGGCGTCTCTCTCTCTCTCTCTCTCTCTACTATATATATTACTACTAAGTAACTATAGTATATATAATGATCATGATTATATAGTTAATTATCTAATGTATATATATATATTAGTGTATTATATATATTATATGATCTATGTAATAATTATCATACATGACGTATATTTACTATAGTCATTAAATAGTGTATAGGCATAGGGGGCTATACGTGACCTATATACTATTAATATACACACACCCTATATATATAGAAATATAACCCTATTGTATATAACATATATACTAATTAGTGGTGATAGGGGTGAGCTTATAGCCTATACACATATAATATTACCTATATATATAATATAACTTAATATATATATATAATATATATACATGTACCAAAATAATACTATTTTAATTACACTATGATTAATTATTTATAATAAATGTATAATGTATATAGAATAATATATATATATATATTATATATATATATATAATATATATATATATATATATATATACATATATATATGTATGTATGTACACATGCGGATAAATAGATATTCGGGAACACAAGCGTATATGCAGTCCGGGTATGGGACGTCCATCTGAAACTTGTCATATCGACCATTTTATTTTAGAAATTACGCAGTATCCAAAGTTGTTCTTCGCAGATGTTATTGTGGTTCATCCAATACTAACTTTTACGATAACGAGAAATATTTACGGGAGAATATCTTTTCATGGAGGGTTTTCGGGGCTAGGATGTGAGGCCTCGCCCGTGTCGTGTATTGCCAACCCGGGAAGGCTATTACAGACAACAGGAATAAACACTGGAATGGATATTGATGCTTCGTTGAGCATCCGTCTTCATGGCGACTGTAAGATGTCACTCAAGTATAGTTTAGGATATATTGTGTATATAATGGTCTACGTTCGTGTGTCTGCTTACGAGAAGGAGGGGGAGTATATGAAATGGTGTGTGTGTCTGTCATTTAGACTTATGAATGTGTTTTATTTCAAATTTCCTTCACTGATTGTTAGGTAATGCTTACACAAGTTTAGAATACCGACATCATGCACAAATGAAAGCAAAGAACTTCAAAAGTGCGTCCATATTATACAACAAATACTTATATCCTTCTTATACCAAAGAGCCACCGCGAGCAACCCATCAATATACGTAAACAAATGGGATGCTGAAGAGAAAAATAAACGCAGAGACAGGGACCAATATGAGCGTTATTCGCCCAAACAATGACCAAGGTATAAAAGGTTCTTTGCAATTCCATGTCCTCGAGTGAAAGATGGAAATTAAATTATGGATACAAAAGGACACAAAGCAGAGAAAAATAAGAATAGCATAAAGGAAAAGAATACAAATAAAAATGCACAATCGCTCTCCTACCCCACCCCTACCTACACACACGCACAACCACATACATGTGTGTGTTTCTGTAGATAGATAGACAGTAGATATAAATATAGACATACATATATATAATTATATATATGTAATATAATATATATATATATATATATATATATATATATATATATATATATTATATATATATATTATATATATATATATACGCACACATACTTATGCATATACTATTGCATATGGTGTGTAGTATAGTATGGATATTGCTGTGTGTGTGTTGTATGTGTGTACGTGTGTGTGTGTGTGTGGTGTGTGTGTGTGTGTGTGTGTGTGTGTGTGTGTGTGTGTGTGTGTGTGTGTGTGTGTGCATCAGGTCACCTAGGAACTGAACCACAATATATATCACTCAATATAGCCACCTTATATTGGTTTCCCATTTAAGGTGAAACAACAAAAAGGTACTGTATGTGCATCATCTATTTTTCATCATGATCATCATTTTTCCGATTGTTATTGTAATATAACGGCAGAATGTCCACGTGTAGGCCTACACTTATCGATCGTAGCGACAAGTGATATTAAATGTTACCGAATAAGATAGAAACCAAAAGGCTTATAGCCGTTATGCTGGGTGAAAGTTAGCTAGGACAATATCATATCATTGTCATTATATTAGTGGCAGTATCAGAAGTACTAGTAGGAAAATAAACATCTGTACTCAAGCCATTAAGTACAGTCACATCATTCTTTTTTGTCATGACTATTGTGATAATATTATCATAATCATTATCTCCATTATTGCTATTATCATTATTATTCAAATTATCATTATTATGATATAATTATAATCATATCAATTTTCATTTTGCTATTATCATATTATTCAAATTATCATCATTATCGATATTATAATCATTATCATTATCTTCATTATCACAAAATATTATCATCATCATCATTATTATACTCGTAACAATTCCTATTATGAATATCATATTAATTATCACTATTACTATTTTTACTATCATCATTATCATTGTCATTATTATAATAATAATTATTGACATCATCATTAACATTATTGCCATTACCTTCGCTGGCCAATTGTTGTTCGTTGTTAGAGTCACGTCTGTGGGTGGTAAGACCAACGATTTCATAGGAGGTAACAGTAGTATAATAATCGATTTTATCGTATAGTATCAGTGCACTTTATTATTTCTGATGGTGTATAGATTTTTTTCGCGAGTGAAATACAGAAAAGGGAAAAATAAAACAGGTTTTCCTGTTCATGGGTTCTTAACACATAAAGAGGACCGTTATAAATTTCTAGCGACCCACTTGCACCGATAGGCCTAACGCCTAAGCACATGCTTAGCGTGACCTGACCACCAAAAGACCTATCACAGTTTTTATGTCTATTTATCATGTTTACTGCTTAGGAATATATATATATATATATATATATATTATATATATATATATATACACACACACACACACACACACAACACACCACACACACACACACACACACACACACACACACACACACAACATACACCACACACACACACACAACAACATACATGTTGATATATGTTATATTATATTTATATTATATAATAATTATTATATATAGTATATATACTACACACATACCATATCAATGTTTATTACTTAATACATATATATATATATATATATTATATATATAATATCAATATTACTATAATTAGTAATAATATATAACATATTACATATATATACTACATAGTATTATATATAATATATATAGTATATATTACTTGTTTACATTATAAATATAATATATATTATTATATATACGTTATATTTATTTTATATGTTTTTATACATACCACAACACACACTACACACACACACACACACATAATTATAATATATATATTATATATAAATATGTGTGCGTGTGTTGGTTGTCGTATGTGTGTGGTGATGTTGATGATTGTGATGATATTATTAAATATATATACTATATATAATTATATATATGTGTGTGTGTGTGTGTGGTTGTGATATATTATATATATATATATATATATATATATATATATATATATTATATATATATATATATTATGTATGCTTATATCGATACACACAACTATTATATGTATGCATTATACATAATACTTATATAACATATCATGAATATTAACATCACACACAAATACACATTATGTATGACATAAATATATATGTACTTATATAAATTATATATATATTATTTATATATATATTAGTATGTCATTATATATATAATTAATAAGTTATATACATAATATCATATATAATTATATATATATATAATATATATATTACATATATATGTTGTATGTGTGTGTGGTGGTGTGGTACGTGTGTTGTGCCGTTGTGTTGTTTGGTGTAGTGTGTGGTGGTTCGGTGGGTGTGTTGTGTTCGAGTAATATGCGTGTGCGTTGGTCGATGCGTGTTCTGTGCGGTGCGTGCGTTCGTTTCGTGATGTTTGTTTGCGTGTTGTTGTGTGTGTGTTGTGGTGTGTGTGTGTGTGTGTGTGTGATGCACACATGTAAAATAATACAATATAATATATATATATTATATATTATTATAATATATATATTATATCACTATATAATATACTAGATATTATATTAGATATTATGTATAATATAAATATATACAATATAAATATATATAATTATATATGTATTTATATATATATATGATATAATATATATATTATGAATATATATATACTGTATAAATATATATATTATATAAATAATATATAATATTAATACATATATATATACTATATAATATATTCATATTTAGATATTATACAATATATATATACATTATATACTATTTTATATAATAATATAAATATATGTGTGTTGTGGCGTAGTGAAGGGGTGTGTGGTGGGTTGTGGTGTGTGTGTTGTGTCTCATTTGGTGTAAGCTGCAGGAAGCTGCTTGAAATTACAGTCCCAAATTTTAAGAGCCTCAGTTAAGTCGTAAATAGTGCAGCCGATGGGATGTATAGGGTGTCAGGTTGGTCGATGGCTAGGAACTGAAACTTTCTTGCTGCTCATCTCCTCTTTTATTTACGCATCTACAAGCTAGCCATTTTTCTTTCTTATATAAACTTATTGAACAGACACTGTAAAGGATCTGGTGACTCATACACCGAGTGTTTCCAAACAATCATTCACCTGCTCCTTTGCTTTATCACCTATCTGTCTCAGCCATACACTCATTGTTTTTCCACATCTTTACTCAAATTAAAGAAGATAAGAAAAACAATACATATATTTTAGGAAAACACATGCTTGGTTCGTCCTCATCACCGGACTGTAAATGTAATATAATACAATACTTATATATTATATAATATATATAATATGTAATATATATATATGTGTGTGTGTGGTGTGTGGTCTGTGGGTGTGTGTGGTTGTGTTGTGTGTGTGCACTCACCATACCCACACAACACACACACACACACACACACACACAACCACAACACACAACACACACACACACACATTATACAATAATATAATATATATTATTATATATAATATATATAATATATATATATATATATTAACATATACTATATATATATATATATTATTATTCTAGAAATAAACTTCACGAGTTTAATTTTGAAAGTTAATCAAAACCTTGAAAATGGAAGGCTGCGCAGAATACGATGCAGACGCCCTGTAAACCATCCATATGCATATGAACTCCGTCATGCAAATACCTTGCATTGCGTGGGTCTTCCTTACTATATCATTCGAAAATTATAAAATCCATCTTTACACAAGCAATTGGTGGCTTTGTCTGTACAAGACAAGGGGCGTGGAACCAAGATATATTCTCAGTGATGCATGGCTTTTCTTTGTTTAATACTGTATTATGGTGGGTCTTCCTTTGTAATGAAGAAAAAAAATCTTATTCCGTTTTTATTTCTAAATACTTTAATTTTATTCCATTGTTTAATATATATTTTATCTACCGATAAATGCTCTAGAGATAAAAATAATTAGATTAAACAGAATTCCCTTCTATACTCAGAGCTAAGATAGGCTGTATCTAGTAATTACCAAGATGGTATAAATACTGCACAGGTTTCTTCATTACTAATGTGTAAACTATCAGCAATCAGAATGAAAGCTATGTACATCTTCCTCCTTGTATAAAATGTTTGTTCTGGCATTTACTGGGGAAAGGTAGGAATTATATTTTTCAATTTCTGTATTCTTAAATGGAAATAAGCAAAAGAGAATAAAAAATACTATTATTCGAAATCATTTCATCACATTTAATTTCGCTTTTTTATGATTAAAAAAATCTTTTAAAAAAGAGTACTTTCGTAATGAAAAGAATATTGCAAAAAGTGCAGCAAATTATTCAAAATTACATTTTTTTTCTATTTTTAAACCAACCAGACACTTTGAATAAACTGATACTGGATTTGACGCGCGCATTAGACTGCCTGTCAGACCAAGCTAGGTAAAAGAACTGAGGGAAGAGAAGAAGAAGAAAAAGAGGAGAAAGGAAAGGGAGCAATAAGAAGAAGTAAGTAAATATGTGCCGAGTTATTGACATGTGGACTCAGCTCGTCTCAGGGTTAAGGCAAAGACGATCTCCTCAGCTTCTCAGACTTGGTTGGGCCCGAGGCTTCACGGGAGCTGATCCTTCAAACATCGTTGAGATATTTCAAGAAGGCTGATTGGGAAGGCAAGGGAACTGGATAAATAAAACGACCTGATACGGAGAAGGGTGGGGAGTAAATGACAATAGAAAAAGGTAGGGAGAAGGAGGAGGCATGTTTAGGAATACGGTGATTATTGTGTGTCAAAAGTGGATGAACTTATTTGTACCATATAGAGTACTTGGAAATCTGGCGAATTAAGGATAAAATAAATACAAAAAGAGAGAAACGAATATCTTAAATTAACGTTTCTTAGTAATTGCTATTAATAGAGAAGGACGCCTTAAAACCAAAGACGAAAAGGCGTCGAAATTACGAAGGAAATAAGGACGGAAGAGATGCTTTGGAGAGTCAACAGTTAATTAATCTCATGCACCATCCCTGATCTCTGAGTAGCCGATCAGAGTCTGACTGGAGAGAAAGAGAGAGCGAAAGAGAGCGATTGGGAGAGAGGATAGACGATGAGAAAGAGTGAAAGAGTGAGCTAGCGACGCTGGAGGGTGGACAGAGAGAGAGAAAGAGAGCAGGAAGAAAGAAGGAGAGCGAGAGAAGAGAAGGAATGAGAAGAGAGAGGAGAAGAGACGAGATAGAGAGAGAGAGAGAGAGAGAGAGAGAGAGAGGGAGAGAGCAGAGAGAGAGAGAACAGAGGAGAGGGAGGGAGAGAGGGGGAGAGAGAGACAGAGAGAGAGAGAGGAGGAGAGAGAGAGAGAGAACAGAGAGAAGAGAGAGACTGAGGAGAGAGAGAGAGAGAAGGAGAAGACGAGAGGGTAAAATTTGAGGAAACAAAGAGGACGCAGTTATGAATTAAAAATGAGAGAAAAATTAGAGAGACAAAATACATTACAGAAACAGAGTACGTTAAAAAAGCACGAAATAAGCAATGCATGGAAGCAAATGATGAGGATATCAGGAACAGACAGTAAAACAAAATATTAAGTGATAACAAATTATCTTATGACGGCAGAAAAGTAAAGAGAAGACGAGAGGCAATTGATCAAATTACACGTACAAAAAAACGGAAAGAACAGACTGACCCAGGAACGAGAGAGAGATGAGAGAGAGAAAAGGAGAGAAAGAGAGAGAGCAGAGATAGAGAGAGGAAGAGAAGAAGAGACAAGAGAGAAACGACAGACAAAACCAGAGATACAACAGATCGAAGGCAACGCAGCAGAGCAGGTAAGAGACAGAACACACAAAGACACAACCCAAACGGAGAGACAGAGAACGGGAGAGAAAGAGGAACGGTTTGACCAGCAACACTCCCAGGTCCATTTAATACTCCAATATTGGCATACAATTACGTAAAGTAGGCCGCCGCGCGGACACACCAGGGTCGCCTGGCATGATTTAATTGACATGATCCATTGTCTGGAAACAGCATTCAACAAGGAGATGATGAAGCATGCATGTCCTCCTGCTTACCTGTGTTTGCCCTTTTGGATTAGTTGCGAGGGTTGCAGAAAATAATTATTCATTTGTTTTCTCTATCCCTAAGTAAAAGAAATGTAGAATGAATTTATTTATATAAATTATATCATAATAATATATTATTATATACGATTATAAAATATTAAATACACATATAAACATAGATGTACATATTTAGATATATGCACACTACAAACTACACCACAATATATATATATAATATATTACTATATTATATATATTTATATTATATTACTATAATATATATATATATATTATATATAATATGTATTATATATTATATATATATATATATATATATATATAATATAAAATTATTACATACAACCACACGATGTATGTATATATATATATAGATATAATTATTTATATATTATAATATATATTATATATATATATATTATAGTGTCGTGGTTTGTGTTGTGATGTGTTTGTATGTGTGTGTTTTATTATGTAGCATATGTGTGTATATATCATCATTATTATACATATATATAATATATTTTATATTATTATATATATATATGTATTATATATAAAGTGTTGGTATGTGCGTTGATAGTGTATATTATGTATAAAATATATATATATTATATATATATCATACTATATTATATTATATATATATTTGTGTGTATGTGTGTGTCGCCGCTGGTTGGTGTGTGTATTTTATTTTATATATTATATATACCTTATATATATACTATATATATATATTTAATATAGATATATAATATAGCCACACACACACGCACCCACACACACACACCCACACACCACAACACACACACACACACACACTATATATTATATAGTATATATATTATATATATATATAGATGTTATATATTGATATCGTGCAATGTTCAGTTTTGAGTATCCATTGATTAGATGCCACTATTATTATATCTATATGTGTTATGGATACTCCTCCCTACCCAAAAAAAAGAAAAAACCTACTATTGATGTTATCTGAGTTTTAGCACATCTGCACTAATGCAAAAAATAGACAGAATTTAAGAGCATCAGACCCATCAAGGCATTTACCCCCGCTTTGGTCCGCGTTCTATTATCTCTCCCTATGTAATTTCCACGAAATGGCTTTCTACAAATGTGTTTTGACGGATTTTAGTACCGAAGGGCGCCGTTGCTTGTCCGAATGACATGAGGCCTGCAATGAATGAACCAACAGGGAAAAAATGGGGCGATGGGAGGGGCTGACTCGAGCTCATCTCTCGCTTCTAATACGAGGGTACAGGAGTAGGAATTTTGCGCACCAGTGTTTAAATATGCAAATGCACACGCGAACCAGCCAGGCATACACAATATATTATATCTCAGTCATTACCACTACGAGGAAGGCTGTCCACACGCAGATATTAAAGTCACTGAAGACACAAAAGCATTCGTTGCCATGAAAGGTCACGCTGTGTACGACCAACAGCCATTGCGTTTGGCAGCATTAAAAAAGAGACAAGCCGACCATTAAATGTAAACGAGACTCGAGTTCCAAGCATTTCTTTCATCCAGTAGAATACTACAAAGCAACTCCGTCTGGTCACCTAAGCCGAGGTGTTTCTGGAAGGCGACTCAGGCACATGTGAGGGCATATATTTCATAAATACACGCATTTGTGTGGGTGGGTGTATATGTATGTAATGTATTTGTTATGTTAGATAATTGAATTTTAATACTATATTAATATATATATATATATATTATATTATATATATCATCACCATTACTATCGTCATCATCATTAAAGCTAACACCGATGGGGGATCATAGCTAAGGCATCATTTATTTTCATATTACACTCATAGTGTGTGTTTGTATGTGTGTATGCATGCCCAGGGACTTGGCATATCTCGAGCTCCTCACGAAAGGTTAGATTCGATCTGCACAAGCCACGACTTCCTAGTCGTCCCACATGCCTCTTCCACCCAGGGTTGTCTCTTACAGAGACAACCTGATGGCAGGATCAGCCTGTGGAAAAGCGAGCAGGTGGCCATATAACCTGATTTGGCGATCACGGCTTGTGCAGCTAACAGGTCCTGTGCCAGTCTCACGTGCAACCGTTGTTGGACACATGGTCCCGCCAACAGTACCCCATGATCCGGCGCAAGGACTTATTACAAAAAGCATCAAGACGAGACTCGAAGACGCAGAATAATGTCCAAGTTCCACTACCATATAGCAAAACTGCATTATCAGGCCTTGAAGATGCATAACTTGACCTTCTGCACTGGTACCGACATCTCCAAATACTCTTCTCGAGAGAGTTCATGATCCCTGCTTCCAGGCCAATCCATTTGCTGACTTCTTGTCTGACTGCCCAGATTTATGAACTACCTACCAAAGTATGTAAAGCTCTCTGTGACTGTCAATGTGACTTACATGTTTCTGGCAAGTTTCCTAAGTCCTGGATCTTAGTCTTGGTCCAGGAAACCCTAGATCCAAGGGCTTACTGTCATTACTAATGCATCTAGAGCCTTCACTACTAAGTTTCCAAAGTCTAGAATAGCATCTTCTACAATGTCAAGGTCTGTAACCTTCATATTGCCCAGAGTTGCTCAACAATGGCTTTGTTCAGTAGCTCTACAGTCTTTTGTGACTTACCAGAAGAATCCAGATTGTTTCGGCCTCTGATGCCTCAGTAGGGTGACATTTGATATGTCTCATAAGAATGGGCCAAGAACATTGCCTGGTATACTTAGTATTGCGGCAGTCCCTTCCCCTTCCAGGGAGGGATGACCACACCCCTCAACAGGTCAGGGGAAATGGTACCGGACTGTCAGATGGCTGCCAGGACAGAGTGCAATTCCCGCTCCATAGGTTAATCACCAGCCTTTAACAGTTCAGCTGGGGTATACTGCATACACCTGCTGCTTTGCCACTTTTCTAAGAAATGCCTTCTACCTCCTTAGCAATTAAACAAACTGACCAAGGCTGCGGCCCTGAGAACGATGCAAATCCCGAACCACACCACAGCATTTCCTCCAGTGTCTCCTGTGAGATAAAATTGTCTTGTTCTAGGGCATTCACAAACCGCTTCTAGAGCTGTATCAAGTGTTTCGCGCTTGAAGGTGTCTTACAGAAGTACAGGGTCGTTTGATTGTTAAGCCTGTGAAACGACCATAGATGTCTCAGCACACCCCAGGACACACTCCCCCTCCTTCAGCCTGATCATTGGACCAATGGGGAGTTTTGAAGTCGACCCGGAGGGTAGCCACAACCAACTTATGGTCAGTACCACAGACCTCGGCACTCCTATACCCCTGCAGTTCTGGGATCCTCCAACGAGTGCTAAACGTATGCTGCATTACCCGCATTATGAACCACGTCCAACAATGTGGTCTGAGCGTTGTACCAGTAGCCAGAAATCCTCAATTCCTGGATCTTGCAAAAGTCCCGAAAGGAGCTATTCTCGATGTCGTCATCAGCTCTCGAACCATAGGAGACAAGACTCTCAAACCAGTGGTTCACAGCCAAATACCGCACTGAAGTCACCCAGAACAATACGAATATGTATGTATATGTGT
>NW_020872213.1:5000-10000 GCF_003789085.1 Penaeus vannamei
TTCTGTTTACTTCCCAATGTCTACGTGATTCACTTTCTCCTTAAACTTTACAAAGCGTTTCTTCACCATTGGTTTAGTGATAGATGATGTCTGTGGCTGGGAATGCAGCTGTTTAGCTTCATTCTCATTTTTTTTGCTAGTTATTATCTTTCTCTCTCTATCTGTCTATCTCTTTTCTCTCTCTTTCTTTCTTTCTTTCTTTCTTTTTTTCTTTTCTCTTTTCTTTCTTTCTCATCTCTCTCTCTCTCTCTCTCTCTCTCTCTCTCTCTCTCTCTCTCTCTCCTCTCTCTCTCCTCTCTCTCTCTCTCTCTCTCTCTCCTCTCTCTCTGTCTATCTATCTATCTTCTTCTCATCTCTATTTATCTATGCATCTGTCTATCTTTTTTCTCTTCTCTCTCTCTCTCTCATCTCTCTCTCCTCTCTCTCTCTCTCATCTCTCTCGTCCATCCTCCTCCTCTCTCCTCTGTCTCTCTCTCTCGTCTTCTCTCTCTCATCTCTCTCTCTCCTCTTTCAGATATATAGACAAACAGACAGACAGAGCGATAGAGAGAGAGAGAGACAGAGGGACTGAGACAGACAGACAGACAGACAGACAGACAGACAGACAAGCAGACACCAGAGACAGACAGACAAACAAAACAAACAGACAGAGCGATAGATAGATAGAGAGCAGACAGACAGACACACACAACACACACAACACACACTACCACACACACACACAACACACACACACAACACACACACACACACACATCACACACAACAAACAGAACAAACAGACAAAAGGGAAAGAGAGCTAATAACACTATACTGGCAATACTAGCTAGAGAGAGAGAGAGTATGGAAACCCTTCGGCCATCACGGGCTAAATCACCGCCGCCGGAAGACTGCATCAGCTGTAAAGGCTAAAGACAGAATGCTTGGTGTGTGAGCTGGTAAACAGTTTACAATGATATCCCGGAATTGCAAACGTCCACCTGTTAAGTCGGCTGTGGGATTTTCACCTCAATGCACGCGTGATGTTTGGTCTATTTTAGCATAAATTGCATGCTTACAAATCTGGAAGCGCCCATCTGCAGGAAGACAGCAGGCGAATTTCGTCTCTATGAAGATATGTTCACAAGGGCGTGTTTGGGTTGGCACATTGGAGGCGTAATGATCGGTCGAATGTGTTCAGCGCCGATCGCTAAAAGCGAAGCGGAATGTCGCTAATGGGCCGATTTATTTTGTATTACGGAGTCGTTCCTCTTTCTCTCTCTCCTCTCTCCTCCCCTCCTCTCTCTCTCCTTGTGCGACATGCTCTGTCCATCTCTCTCCGTCTCTCGTTCTTCTCCTCTCTCTCTTCGTTCTGCTCTTCTCTCCTCATACGTCTTTTTCCTTTTCTTTCTTTTTCTTTCTCGTCTTTTCTTCTTTCTCTGTTCTCTTTCTTTTTCTCTTTCTCTTTTCTCCTCGTCTCTATCTCTCTCTCTCTCTCTCTCTCTCTCTCTCTCTCTCTCTCTCTCTCTCACTCCCTCTCACACTCTTTCTTTTCTTTCTTTCTCACACTCGAGGACGGCTGAGGAGCGGCGCTGGCTTTAGCTCTCTCGACATCTCTCTTCGGGTCATCAATTTCTTCTCGGAGTTGTCTGTCTTGAGTGCGGTTACGTGTTTTTTGGTGTCTGCTGCTCGTGTGTCTTTCTCGTCGGGAACGCGCTGTCATCGAATGCTGCTCTCTCTCTCTCTCTTTTCTCTAGGATCGCGGAGGGGTGACACCACTCACTCGCGCGAAGGCCCGAACCTCTTCAGGGATCGACGTATAGAGTCAGTCGGCCCTCATATAGTCGATGAAAACTTACGAATACAATGGGGAGGCGAGAGTGATTGATGTTCTCTCATCGGGGCTGGAGCTCACTTGTCTTTACCCTTCGGCACTCGTCGGTAGACTAAGACCGTATAGACATGCTAGCGACTGATCAAGCATGATGGTTGGTCGGGTCTCTCCTGCGGAGGTCAGACAATTCGGTGGGGCTCAGGGTTTTTAGCTCTTCCCATGCGGTAGCGGTTCTTTATCTATAGTCAGGTATCTCAGGTGGCTCTTCTATGTGTTCGTGTGTAGGTGGTTTTAGTTGTGTTGTGTGTTGTTCTGCCGCGACTCGACGAGAACCGCTTCTTTTTTATTGCAGCTATCGTTCTCTCCTCTCTCTTCGTTCTCTTTCTTTCTTTCTTTTCTTTCTTTCTTTCTTATCTTCTTTCTCTCTCTCTGCTCTTCTTCTCTTCTCGTCTCTTCGTACTCTCTGCATCTCTCTTCTCTCTCCTCTTTCTCTCTTCCTCGTCTCTCTCCTCGTCTTCTCTTCTCTCTCTCTCTCTCCTTCTCTCTCTCTCTATTATCTATCTATCTATCTCTGCTAAATCTCTAGATCCTGGCCCTAGCTGGTTGCCTGTCTATCTGTCTTAATTCGTTTATTTTCTATATATTTGTGTTCTATCGTCGGTAGGGTCAGTCTCTCTGATCTTTCTAGCTGCGTGGTGTGGTTGTGTGGTGTGCTGTGAGAGAGAGTAGAGAGAGAGAGAGAGAGAGAGAAGAGAGAGAGGAGGAGAGAGAGAGAGAGAGAGAGACAAGGGAAGGAGAAAGTAAGAGAGAGATGAAAACGAAAGAAAAAGAACTTCAGTATCGATCTCCCTCTCTGTTTCTATATGGTATGCGTATGATTCTGTCTGAAAAAAATAATAATTTTAGTTGTTTGATTTGA
Organism: Penaeus vannamei; assembly: GCF_003789085.1. Lineage (NCBI taxonomy): Eukaryota > Metazoa > Arthropoda > Malacostraca > Decapoda > Penaeidae > Penaeus > Penaeus vannamei. The sequence continues at coordinate 7,733 of NW_020872213.1, forward strand.
AATTGAAAACCAATAACCCGGGTTCCGAAATTATGTAAATACTTTAACGACCGCTGTAACGACAAACGCTCTCGAAATAGTTCAACCATTCGCCTATTTTAGGGTTGTTCACGTAACCTATTGTTCATTATCTCTCTTTTTTTAAGCCTGGTCTGATTATATTTAAGCCATCACTTATGTTGAATCTTCCACATACACCATAGTACGTAAATAAACATAAACAATACTTATCTTTTTGGGTTGACATTTTGAACTATTTCAGTAATAAACATAAGCACATTTTTTTTTCAGATTTACATTTTTACTATTTCAGTAATAAACATATGCATATTATTTTTCGGTTTACATTTTAGCTATTTCGGTAATAAACATAGCACAAACGCTTTTTTTTCGGTTTACATTTTAACTATTTCGGTAATAAACACACAAACGTTTTTTCGGTTTACATTTTGACTATTTCACCGAAAACAAAGGATAGTATTTTTCTTCAAACTATCATATGTCAGTGACAAACCCTTCATGTTTCATTAGGGGGGAAAAAATATAGCTAATCAATTTGAACATACTACTGTGCCTAACAGTCTAGTTCTCCAGAGTGTGTACTTCCCCATGCGTTGAATTATTTATCTCTACCTCTGTTAATTATGTAAGATCGTATTATTAAATGCTCTTAGGTAATCTATCTGTTATGTGAGGTAAGTGCAGTGTGAGTGGCTCTATACACACGCTGATCTCTGATTCGGATTCAGCCTAATCTCTTATAGACTGAAATAGCTTTTCATTATTGTGTTCATCCGCAGATTTGGGAATTCATTTGGTATCCTGCCAGTTGGGTGTGTGTGTGTGTGTTGCGTGTGTTGTGTGTATGTGGCTGTGTGTTTTAGTGTGTGTGTGTGTAGTGTTTTTTTTTTGTTTTTTTTTTTTTTTGTGGTGTGTGTGGTGTGTGTGTGTGTGTGGTGGTGTGTTGGCTGTGTATGTCGTTTTTAACAGGAGTGTTTGTTGTTTGGGGCCTTGAGTGTGTATATTATGTATATGACGAAAGGCGAAGAGAAGAGAAATACAAAATTAGAAGATAGAATAAATACCTAAATATATTGATAAATTAAACAGACGATTTTAAAACAGGTGTACAACCGAACAAACCCACTTATCTCGCTTGACATATCGCAAGCATAATTTTTCCACATGTGCTTGATAATAATGTTCACTTTTTCTGTGCTCGTTATGTCTTTGCATCATAATTTTTACAAAAAAATAGAGAACTTTTCCGTCCTATCCGGCCAATACACTAGCGCAGGATTCGACCTGGAAACGGAGAGGAGCACTAGATTACGCCTTAACGGGGACTCTTTTACCGCGGGAGCGATCACGAAAGGATGATGGCTCAATGACCAGGTCTCGGGTGGTTAGGTAGCGAGTGGTTCTCCGCTCCTCCGTTAGATTAAACGGAACATCGTGGCATATGTTATGGGATGACGTGTGCGGTTTTCTCTTTCCGGCGGCGGGCAGAGGCGCTTGCGCATGAGACTTCTGTGTTCTTTCCGTTCGTTTCCGTTTAAGCCAAGCATATAGTGCATGATGCTCGGTTGCTTCTTGCTATACAGTGTACATTTTAATGCTCATCGCACATGTATAACACCTATACATACATTCAACACACACGGCACACACACGTCGACGCTATAATAAATAAAATTATATGTATGTATATTATAAATATATTATATATATATAAATAGTATAAATATATATATATATATGAAGTGTGGTGTATGTGTGGTATAAAATATATTATATTAATTTTATTGTATCATAGTTGTGTGTATGTGTGTTTGAGTGTGCTTTTTTTGTTCTTCTCCCTCTTTGTAGAGTGCTCCATTTCCATGTGCATATTTGCCTCTCCTCCCTTCCTTTTCCCTCGGCCTTATCGCGCCGCGATGTAGGCCCTACGAGAACGTTCCCCGTGTAATCTTGTCCCTCCGGTTACTTTTCCTCGCGGCGGAGGCGAGAATGCAGGGAAGCGCTGGTGAGGGAGGAGGAGGTAGATGTAAGTGGAGGAGGAGGAGGAGGAGAAGGAGGGCTTGTGAGTGGAGGAGGACGGTAGATGTAAGTGGAGGAGGAGGAGGCTGTAAGGGAGGGAGTGGAGGTACGTTGTGTGCAGTCAGACGCAGGAAGGAAGGAGGTACGCGCTCTGCAGTAGAGTCAGGAAGAGGGGAAGGCTGTGAGTGGAGGAGGACGAGTCTATGAGTAGAGGTAGGAGGAGGAGGA
>NW_020872216.1:0-11992 GCF_003789085.1 Penaeus vannamei
TGTAATTGTTTGGGTACTTATGTTTGGTAGTTTGGTGTTATTTGAATTGTTGTTTATTGTTGGTAATATGTTGTAATGTTGGTTCCATTTGTTTGGGTGAGGAAATTTGTTAACTCTAATTTGTTGTTTTTGTTTGTGATGTTTTTGGATTGTTGTTGTTTCTTTTGCTTAATTGTTTCGATTGGTCGTAAAGTATTTATAGGGTTCATTCATTAATTGTTTCTGGTCGTTGTTTTATGTAAAACGGTGTTTATCCGAGTTAATCGTGAGTAGGTATATATGTACATGTTTGAAATTATAGTTAGGTCGATGGTGAGTGATTGTATTGTCGTTTGTTATTACTAATTGAGTCATTCATTGATTGTTAGAGTTTTATATTATTGCATATTTATGTTTGATTGTGCGATGGGTATCCTTCTTATGAACCTCATTTTGTCTCTTTCACTTGTTTGTTTTATGGCCTTTTGCGATGCGGCGCGTTCCAGCGAAGGGTCACCCAATTAAATCTTTTTTTTTGCGAGTATTTTCAACTGAAAATTTTTAACGAGCGATCTGATCCAGAAAATGTATCATAGTGACGTCGGTATTGGGAAACGTGAACAAGCGCCACAGGGACTATAGTTCAAGGGAGAGAAATGATAACGTTAGTAAGGCCACAGTATAGATGGCGAAAGTATTCCGCGTCTGGGGTTGTCACACGTAAAGGAGAGAAAAGGTGGACGAAATAAATTGCTAAATGAACAAAAATGGGCTGTTGTTCCTGGGAAATCTTGGGGTTTGGTCAGAGGTTCTTCGGCTGAATTTTTATTCGTTGGCTGAAAGGTTAGAAGGTGTAGACGCGGTGTGGAAATGTGTTTTTTTTTTTTTTTTATTTGCATTTATTATGAAAGGTATACAATAGAGTTTTTATGCCTATACTGATTGATATCGGATGCGTTTTAAAGGACATCGTATTTATTTCATATTATTAAATTTGATCTTAATATTATTCATTATTATTAATTTTTATTAATTTATATAAATTATATTTTTATTTTATCTTTAATTTTTATAGGCACGTGTTGTGCATATGATTGATCATCCCGGCACCACCGAGTTAAAAAAAAAATTGCCCATTTAAACTGCGGAGTTTAAAGTTTTTAAAAACTTTCACTTTATCTATTAGGATATGGGGGGGGGAGTAAACGGAAGCTGAACGAAGTGATGCGTGTGGGGAGTGTGGAATGATGAAGGGAGGAGAGGGGGAGGATAGTCAGATCGGTTAATTATTGAATTGAACATATCTGAATAGCAACCTACCTGAAAGAAATGAAAAACAAAGTGTTTGTATTCAGTTCAGGCTGAGTTTGTTGTTGTTAACTGTCCCAGAAATATCTAGTTCAGTGATTGTTTGCTTCTGGGTGTTTTGTGTATCTAGGCATCATTTTCAATACCTCCGACAAGCCCCGGACAAAACTTATTAGGAAGGAAATAGGATTAAGATTTTCTATATAAATCGTGCGTTTGGTGTCGTTGAAGTTATTTTTTTTATGTAATGAAGAGAGCAAAAAAGCAGTCCACTCATACCAGGGAAGTTAATGTGTTTAGATACTTGGTTTTCGACAGCTCGTCTCCTCGTATAATTGCGTGTATTGTTATTGCTCATCCGCTCCCATGCGTCTCCAAATGCAACCAGAAGCGTAAGTGCACGTAGTATATTGCTCTGTTGTGTCATTAATTAATCTTCCAAGACTTTTCCTCCTCTGGTTTATGTATGAGTTTATTTTAAGGTTATTGTGTTGCTGTCTTTAGTGGTCCATTTATTTAGAATATATGATCCATCCCCCCCTACTTATTACGATGTTTTATGCGGACATTTCGTTACATATTTTTTTTAACAATAGGTATTATAGCAATAACACAGTCCACAATTCCTGGAAGAGAACCTAACAACCTCTCTCGCTCTCACTTGTCATTTAAAAGGTTGTCCTTTTCTGCGTCTACACTAAACTAACTCACTCTGGAAAAGCTCATACTATATCCCCCCAACACTACCATAACCTATCGCCCTGTCGATGTGTTAACTGAATGCACCCCCTAAAAAGTATACTAATTTGTTTTTAATACGTTAGGTGCGTACTCGTACCACAAATTATAGTGAGCTGAATTGGCAACACCTCTGACTGTCCTGCCAGGTTAGAATCTAATTTTTCCAGTTTTATTTTTCGTGTCTCTTGTTCTGTCTACTACCGATTAGAAATAGAATATTAATTGATGCAGTTCAAAATTGTTATGGTAGTCTGTGTTTTTTAATAGTCTCTTTGTGTGTGAGGCTGAGGGAGAAAGGGGAGGGGGAGCGAGAGAGAAAGGGGGGGGGTAAGGAGATGTGAAGGATAGGGAAGTGGAAAGAGTAGTGTGGAGGTAAAAAGAGAAGTGGTAGGATGAAAGAGAGCGGGTGAAGGGGAGATAGGGGATTGAAATAGAAGGACGGAGTGAGGAGGGAGAAGGGAGAGGAGAGAGAGGGGGAGAGGAAGACGAGAGGGAATAAGTAGAGAGAAGGAGTGTGGATAAGTATGAGCATTGAGAGGGGATGAGAGGTGAAGAGTAGAAGATGGTGGGGAGAGGGATGAAGAAAGAGAGGGGGGGAGAGGGAGAAAAGAAGATTGAGGGGGAGAGGTAGAGGGAGGGAGAGGGATGAGAGGGGAGAGGAGAAGAGAGCAGAGAAGAAGAGATAGAAGGGAACGGAGGGTGGAGAGAGAGAGAATGATGATGTAGGGTGGAGAAGTGGAGACTGATAGCTGTAGAGAGAGGCGGGAGAGAGAGTAGTGCGAGAGGGAAGAAGGAAGAGGGATGTGCAGACTAGAGAGGAGATAGGGAGAGGGAACGTGCGAGAAGGAGCAGGAGAAGATAGGAGGAGATTGGGAGAGTCTGCAAGTGAGGAGAATGGAGAGAGAGATGTCCGGAACGTTGCGAGACGGATGAAGAGTTGAGGTGGTCTCAGTTGCAGAGAGAGGGAGAAGGGAAGAGGCGCCAATGCGGCATCATATTAATCAGTAGTTAAATCATTGGAGTGAAATAGATTAACAAATAATGCAGAAACAAGTGGAGAAGGAGACAGAAAGTGAAATAGTGTAATGAGATATTAACAATGTAAATGAGGAGATTGATGCTAGCAATAATGGATTAAGATTGGTAAACAGATAAAGGAGATGGTATGTATCATGAGGAAGTATAAGTTGCGATAATAATAAATGGTAATGAGTAGAAGAGAAGAGGTGGAATATCGAATATGGTGGGAGATAACTGCGAGAGATTGAAAGATGGGAGAGGAAGTGCGAAGGGACTGGTGTATTATGGAGAGTTAACTGATTAAGTGCTGTAGAATAGAGAATAGAAGGGCACATGATGGTCTCATCGTGCTTAAGCCTTGTCCTAGTCTCTCTATATGGCATTCGTTCATTTGGATGATTTGCTTCCGAAGTAATCTCTTTTTTCTAACAAGGGTTTGGACTTTATTTTCATTGCTGCACCATCTCGGATAAGTGAATTTATGACGTGGCTTCTGTTACGCTTGAAAATGTGACTCGAGAGGGAGAAATGTAGTTTTGGTGCTAAGAGGAATAAATTTGGTGGGATGGAAGAGGGGAAGTGTTTGCTTTTTGGTGTGATAAGGTGAGGTGAGTGAGAGAGAAATTAGACCTGAGAGAGAGAGCGAAGAGGGAGTGAAAGAGATTAGATGTAATCCGGAAGTTATTGAAGTATGCAGCGAGTGATGAAAGGACCTATCAGTGTATTAGATAACTGTAAGAAAGAGATATAGGACATACCATCCAATAGAGAACACCCAGATGAGAGTGAGAGATGTGAATAGTATAAATGTAAGATAGACATTGACAGTATAGTTAGATATTGAGAATGAGAGATATAGAGGTTATTATTATTGTCAATTATTATATAGTAGAGTAGAGAATTTGAATTATAGTAGAAGAGAGATGGAGAAGATTATTAATACCCATTCTTTCCAAATATGAAACCGAGATATTGTATGGAAGAGTAATAGAATAGAATTACAAGGACTAGAAAGATGATAGATAGGGGAATAGAGAGGGGAATGTATGAGTAGTGAGAGGAGAGAGAGAGAGAGAGAGAAGTATATGAGATAGATGAGAGATGAGAATGCAGAGAAAGCGTATTGAGAGAGTGAGAGGAAGAATGAGATAGAGAGCGGAGAAGAGAGAATGAGAGAGAGACAAAGACAATTATAAAGAAATAAGGTGTAATAAGTGTACCACGCTGTACAATCTGGTCAGGGCTATGATATTACACTTGGAGACACGTGGGCGCCTGGGTTGGAGGATGAGGGTGAAGGACGTGCTTGGACACATGGCGGAAGGATGGCCGGGCAGAAGGAAATGATTCGTTGCAGTTTAAAGGCATTTAAATCTCCTAATAGACTAAACGTTTCCTTGATGTTTGATGACGTTTTCTTGACATTGAAAGTATTATTTTTGAATCTCTGAGAAAACGTTTTTTTTTTTTGTCTAAATCTTTACAGTAAACGTTTTCTTGGTCTTGAAGAAAGTATTGGTATGATCATTGAGGGAACGCTTTTCTTGGTTCTTGAAGGAACAGTGTTGGTTTAAATCATGAGGGAACGTTTTCTTGGTCTTGAAGGAAAAGTATTGGTAAAATCAATGAGGAACGTTTTCTTGTCTTGAAGGAAAAGTGTTGGTTTAAATCATGAGGGAACGTTTCGTGGTCTGAAGGAAAACGTTGGTTTGAATCTCTGAGTAAACGTTTCCTTGGTCTTGGAGAAAGAGTGTTGGGTTTAAAAGCTCTGCGTAAACGTTTTTTTGAAAACGGAAGGAAAGTGTTGGTTTAAATCTGGAGGGAACGTTTTTTGTTTCTTGAAGAAAGTTGTTGGTTTTTAGGATCAGGAAGGAACGTTTTCTTGTCTTGAAGGAAAGTGTTTGGTTTGGATCTCTGAGTAAAACGTTTCCTTGGTCTTGGAGAAAGTGTTGGTTTAAAGCTCTGAGTAAACGTTTCTTGGTCTTGAAAGAAAGTGTTGATTTACGTCTGGAGGGAACGTTTTCTTGGCCTTGAAGGAAAGTGTTGGTTTAGATCTCTGAGTAAACGTTTCCTTGGTCTTGAAGGAAAGTGTTGGTTTGGATCTCTGAGTAAACGTTTCCTTGATCTTGAGGAAAGAAAGCGTTGGTTTAAATCTCTAGTAAACGTTTCTTGATCTTGAAGTGTTTGTTTAAATTTCTGAAGAAAGGTTTTCTTGGTCTTGAAAGAGGGTTGTTTAGATCTTTGAATAAACATTGTCTTGATCTTGAAAAGAGTGTGTTAGTTCTGTACCTTTTATTTTCGCAAAGTGTTCATTTCTCTAAAACATTACATACCACGGTGTGTGTAAGATTTTGTTTACATTTTTTTGTCCATATGTATAGATTATGCACAATGTTTTATACATATTAATGTATATGGTTGTGTGTTATATATCGTTACGTTTTTTTTTTTTTTCAATTGGGTTATTTTAGTATATTCTCGTGAAGCGTGAAAGATGACTCATTATCTTTTTTTCTCAAGGCTGCTCGGGGTTAAGTGTCTGAGTAGCGTATTGTTTGACCCTCATCTCGTCTGGGTTCAAGTACGAGGCGGAGGGCCGGGAGATCGCGTCTTTTATGCTCTTCCGTTCGGTTTTAGGCCTATAAGATTTTTTGTTTTTTTGTTCTATTTCTTTTACGTAGGGAAATGTAAGCCTATTGCTATGTTTCTCCATTTTTTTTAAAAAGTGAATGTGTGTGTGTATATATATATAATATATATAATATAATATATATAATATAATATATATATGTATGCGTGTGTGTGTGTGATGTGTGTGTGTGTGTGTGTGTGTGTGTGTGTGGTGTGTGTGTGTGTGTGTGTGTGTGTGTGTTATGTATGTTATTTGTACTTATGTATTTATGTCTTTGTCTTATCCCTCTTGTTTCCCATCTCGTTCAACCCGTCCTCCTTCTCCTTCCTCGCTTCTCCGTCTCTTCTCTCACTCTTTCTCTTCCTCCCTTTCTCCTCCTCTTCTCGCTCCTTCTTCCTCTCCTTCCTTCCTACCCCTCTCCGTCCCCGCTTTCCCGCACTCCACACCCACTTCACCCAGCATAACGAGACCTGTTCATTCCTCCGAAATAGAGAAAGGGAGAGGAAGGAAGGAGACATATACTACCCTCGGAAAAAAAGTTTCGTCGAGAGGTTGTGAGTCGAGGTAGGAGAAGAGGGATGATGAGGAGGAGGAGAGAGGAGGGGAGGAGGTAAGACGATTAAGTGGAGAGGAACGAGGAAGGTAAGAACGGCCTACCTTCTCCATAAGAAAAATAGATTCGGGAATAGAATAGTGAGAGGATATGATGTGGTTAAGCGAGAGGAGTGAAGAGGATGAGTGATGAGGGAGGTAGAAGCGAGAGGGAGAGGGAGAGGGAAGGGAGAGGAGAGGAGAGGGAAGGGAGAGGAGAGGAGAGGGCAGAGGAAGAGGAGCAGAGAGGAGAGCGAGAGGAGAGGAGAGAGAGAGAAGAGAGAGAGAGAGAAGAGGAGAGAAGAGAGAGAGCAGAGAAGACGAGAGAGATAAGGAGAAGAGAAGAGAAGAAGAGAGACATGAGAGAAGAGAAGAGAGAAGAGAAGAGGAAGAGGAAGAGAAGAGAAGAGGGAAGAGAAGAAGTGAAGAGAGAAGAGGAAAAGAAGAGGAAGAGGAAGAGGCAAGAGAAGAGGAGAGGAGAGAGAGAAAGAGGAGACCGGTGCGGGACGAGAATGAAAGTAGGGAGAAACATTTGAACATTATTACGCTAGGAGAGAACATACATGCATACAGACAACAGAGACAGAGATAAGATTATAATATTTTTTTTACCCTTAACTAAATTTACCGTCTGATCGAACTCTTTGCGTATCTCGCAGCGATTCATGTACTTGACGACATATGTCGTAGAACACAGACAACGCTGGCACTGCGGATCGACATGTCTGTCTAGTGACTCGTCTGGCTTGCTGTCTTTGTCGAAGTGTCGTTCGTGACGCGTGTTTGCGTGTCGCTTTTTCTGCCACGTGATCAGATTCGCCGGTAAGGAAGAATGGAGATAGACAGATAGACAGACAGACAGACAGACAGACAGACAAGACATACAGACAGACCGACGCGCCACTAGACACATACGCACATCTCTATATCTATTATTCTTTATCTATCTATCTATCTATCTGTCTATCTATCTCCCTCTCTCCCTCCTTCAATTTCCATCCCCTCCCTTCCTCTCCTCCTCCCTCTCTTCCCCCTTCTCCTCTCTCTCTACCCCCTCCCCTCTTCTCCCCTCCCCTCCCCTCCTCTTCCGCCCCTCTCTACCTCCCCCCTCCCTCCCCTTCCCCTCTTCCTCTCGTTTATGGGAATTTTGTAACCACAGGTTCCACAGCTGCCCACATAATTGGGTGGTGATCTATTGCTTTCGTATTTGGTGGTGCTCGAATGTCTGTAGAATTGAAAGAATCCTTGCCTTAGGAGGGAGAGAGAGAGGGAGAGAGAGAGGAAGGAAGACGAAAAGAGGGACGAGAGAGAGGGAGAGAGAGAGAGAGAAAGAGAAAGAGAGAGAGAGAGAGAGAATCTGGATGAAGGAGCCGAGAAAATCGCTGAGAAAAAATTAGATCACAGGAGCGTCGAGGTGCTCCGGCAAAAGTCCGGCCGGCTGCACAGAGACCAAAAGCCAGGGGAGAGAATCATATTTAGTTCGCCAAAGCGCCAAGCCTCGCCCTGGATGAGCGAAGGGGATAATATTCTTTGTAAGCAGACTGGCCGCGTATCGGTGTGATCGGCCACCTTGCTCCTCGCAAATTCTCCCTACCTTTCGTTACACGCAATCATCCCTCGCAAGGATGCTGTTGGCTGTGACGTGGCCGCGCTCTGGTGCTGCGATTGTCTTCGCGCGAGCCTTCGCCGGCCCCCTCGGCTGCCCGGCCCTGGCACCTGTTCTGCTGGATTTTTGGGCTCCCCTAATAACTTTTTTTTCTTTTTGCCTTTCTTGTTTTATTTCTTTATGATTCATCCTTTTTTGGGCTCGGGGCGGGAATTGATTTGGTTCGGAGAGAATGATTCGAAATTCGTTAAAATGGTTTGAAGATAGAATGAAAGGAGCTGTTTATGTCTTGTGGTAGAGATGGAAAAGATGGCAAACAAGATGGAAGGTAAGAAATGAAAGAAGGAGACAAAAGAGGAAAACTACGCAACATGGACAAGGAGATGGGAAGTGGAAAAGTCGTTGAGCAGGAAATGAAGAAAAGAGGGAAGAAGACTAGAATAGTAACACAACGAGGGAAAACAGAAGAGAAAGAGTAGAGAGACAGAAGAAAGGGATAACGAAAAGACGGATAAGGATACTATCTAATGGCCAGAGGAGGCCGGTGGTAAGAGTATGCAGGATGGGGAGAGGTGTTGCGTGCGCTCCCCATTGTCTCCGGAGCTGTGTAATGGCAGCCGGCCACACTTGCCTCTGTTAAGTGCACCCGCGCCTAGGTGCCAGTTCTTCTGAGCACCCCCTCAACCCCCCCCCCTCCCATCTCGTCTACCCTTTCCCTTCCTCCTTCCAACTCCCTGATTCCCCCTCCTATCCCCAAGCCACGGGGTCTCCTCCCTCCATGACCCTAACTCTCCGCCCATCACGCCTCCCCCTCCTCTCGTTGGCCCACGCCTCTCTTACCCACTCCCTCCTCCATCCTCCCTACCCGTGCCCTCTCTGCTTCATCGCACGTACCACCCTCTAACCACCCTTCCTCCATGACCTTTCTTCCTCTCCTCCCTCCCTCCTCCTCCCCCTCCCTCCCTCCGGCACTCGTTCCCTACCAACAAACCCCTCTCCCTCCTCCCTCCCTACCTTCTCTCCTACTCCATCCCTATCACCCCCACTCCCTCCTTCCCAAACCCCACGCCCCTCCTACGTCCTCCCCCTCCTCATACTCCCATCGCACCACCCCCCACTCCCTCCTTCCCAATCCCACGCCCCTCCCCTACCCCCTCTCCCTCCCTCCCTCCCTACCCCGCCCCTCCCCCCACCTCCTCTCCCCTCCCTACCTACCCCCCTACTCCCTCCTTCCCCAACCCCGCGCCCCCCCCCCTCCTCTCCCTCCTCCTTCCCTCCAAACGCCCCCCCCTACCCCATCGCCCCCTCTCCCTCCCTCCCTACCCCGCGCGCCCCCCCCCCTACCTCCTCCTCCCCTTCCTACTCCATCCCTGCCAACCCCCCCTACCCCACGCCCCTCCTACCTCCTCTCCCTCCTACTCCATCCCTACCAACACCACCTCCCCCCCTCCCTACCCCATCCCTACCAACGCCCCGTCCTACCTCCTCTCCTTCTTACTCCATCCCCTACCAACACCCCCTCTCCCTCCCCCCTCCCCTAACCAACACCCCCTCTTCTTCCCTCCCTCCATACCTCCCGGCGCCCCCCCTACCTCCTCTCCCTCCCTCCGTCCCTGCCAACGCCCCCCTCCCTCCCTCCCTCTCTCCCCTCAGCCACAGCTCACACCACCTGCCTCTTTGACCGGATACTCTGCCCCGCTGCCACCGGGACGAGGGAAGAGCCGGAGTAAGTCTTGCTTTCATCTCGGGAGTGGTGGGGAGGAGGGAGGCTTGGTATGGTGAGGGAGGGGGTGGGAGTGAAGGAGAGGGGGTGGGAGTGGGAGTGAAGGGGGTGGAGTGGGAGTGCAGGGGGGGGGAGTGGGAGTGATGGAGGGGGGTGGAGCAGAAGGAGAAGGAAGAGGAAGAATTGAGTTGGAGGGGAGTAGGGAGAAAGAGAATTGAGGAGAGGAGGGGGAGGTAGCGGAGAAAGGGAAAGAGAAATTGGAGGGGAGGAGGGAGGGGTGAGGAGGTAGGAGAAGAGAATTGGAGAAGGAGTGGGAGTAGGAGAAAGGGAGAAAACCAAGAGTAACAGGGAAGAGAGAGAGGAGAAATTATATACCTATTATTTATATATAAAGGGGGAGAGGTCGTAGATTAGGAGAGGGAGATGCAGGAGAGAAAGGGTGGTATATATAGAGAGTGGGCTAAGGATATATAAAAAGAAGGGCGTTATAGGAGGGAAGGAGACGGACGAGGAGGGGAGAGGGAAGAAGGAGAAGAGAGAGAGGAGAGGTGAGGTTATCTGACACACACACACACACACACACACACACACACACACACACACACACACACACACAACACACACCACACACACACACACACACCACACACACACACACAAAAAAACAGACCAGGACACACGCACATACATACAGACACCCAGAGAGAAGGGAGGTGGCAGGCCAGCGAGAGCAAGAAAAACGGACATTAAAAAGGGACCACGTTAAGAGTTGCGTGCCACCTGTTCGCTTGCCTCCAGCGTCTACAAGAAGTGTCTTCAGGTAGAGGGAATAATACACCTGTGACCCCGCCAGGTACAGGTAGACTGGTCACGAAGTGGGAGGAGGTGGAGGGGGGGGAAGGGGGAAGGGGGAGGGTTCCGAGAGCAGGTTTTTTCATTAAGGTTGATGTTAAGGAGTAGGAGGATTTGGGCCCCGGGACGTCGATGTGTCTCATAAGACGATAACAGAAGACATCGGGTTATTCTTTTATTGCTACGGGATGGCCAGGTACGTCGCGGGATTTTGGCCGGTGGTGCTAGCGTTTGGCGAGTGCAGCGTTAGTTAGTACGAGATAGCCAGGGACGTCGCCGGCGATTTGGCGTGGTGTAGCGGCCGGTTGTGCGAGTTTGAGCCGGTAAGGTGTAGCGGTTATTCAAGGGCGAAAGGACTCAACAGGCATGTGCTCCTACCTGGCCGGTCTTATCTTGTCTTCGATCTCCACCCCCTTTTGGTGCAATCTGTTACTCGGTTGCACGCTGATTTACACCTGTCCGTTGCATGGGGACGGATGCGGGCTGATAGATCGTGCTGTTGTTTTTGTTGTGTCTGTTCTTACTTCTCTTTTCTTTTTCTTCTTTTTTTTCTTCTTTTTCTCTTCGTTCCTCTTTTTCTTCTATTCTTCTTTCCTCCTCCTCTTCTTCTTCTTCTTCTTCTCTCTTCTTCCTCCTCCTCCTCCTCCTCCGTCCTTCCTTACACTCTTTTTGTCGCTTTATTTATGTTTGACTCTTCATTCTAAATCAGGTAGGGATGACATAGTATAGATTTGCACTTCTCGAATCCTGCGACCGCCGTAAAACTGACTTCAGCCTCATTAGGATTGATCAGAAGGTTTTGTTAACTGCTGTGCAATTTTCTCTTTGGCTTTCGTTCGGTTTTCATTATGTTCAAGCAGAATACTTTTACTTTACAAGGTAATTCGGTAAAAACTACCATTTTTTCAGCATATTTCAGTCCGCTTCTTAACAATGGATCGTAGATTAGGCATATGGAGTCATTAGATAGCTAAGGGTCTATTGTTTGCGTTTGGGTGTAGTGATTCGGCTGTTATAGATCTATGGAGTTGTTTCTGCAATTGCTTCTTCCTCGCTTCACAGTTCGCACACGTACGCACGTAAAGCGGACGTACTTGTTTTGAATGTTAACAGGCGCTTAATCTCCCTTTTTTACCATCATCACATTTCTCTTACTTCCCGTTCCGTCTGCTGCTGCGTTATCTCCCCTTCATTGCAAGGGCGTCGGGTTGCTCTGACAAATATACCCTGTCTTCTTAATGGACGATTCTTGCTTGCCCGCCGCCCGTACGCCCACTCGACCGCCCGTACGCCCACTTGTATCACGGGATCAAGCGCTATGAGATCTGTGTGGGACCTGTTTACGCCTCGTGCTTTCGGGCGCCGCTCAACTTCCTTCTTTTGGATCCTTGCTTCATGTGTCTTGTTTTCTCTTTGCATTTCTTCCTGGTGGCATTTTCTGCTTTATCGGGGTGTTGCTGTTCCCGTTCTTGTGGTCGTTTTGTGTGGTTTCCTGATTAAATTACTTAAATTACTACTTCAGAATCAGCTGTGTATCATT